>VYYJ01000596.1:0-51236 GCA_021029165.1 Cyphoderus albinus | reverse complement strand
CACAGCTGATACTTTGTCTCACATTTTCCTAAAAATTTACTCAATGACATGGGAGCAAGATGGCGGCCTGGTCTTCACAAAAAGCCAAGAGTTTCATATCCTTATTCATCCATGCATGTACATAACTCTTATTTTTATATATTACATCACACTGATGGAAAAGCTTGTAACTAATTAATAGCACAGCAGAGACATTGATAGGGGATTGGTAAAGATTGTAATTTGCAACCATTGCTATATGATATCGATATCCTTCCTCTCTGCTCAGTTCCTTTGAAAACCTGATTTTCTGCAATGTGGAAGCCGGGCGTCGGCGTTCGTTGGCGAATTCTTCATTCATGGTTTTCTCACTGAAAATCTAGCACTATGCGGACAGGCACTTTGCAATCTAAAACACGACGATAGTAAAAAAAAGAAAAGATTGCAGAATGCAGAGTGCGTGTATTTGCGTGTCCGTGTTCATTTCATATATCCGTTCATGGGAGATAGCTAAAGCCAACACCACTTTGCACAACAATGACCGCGAGCGACCGTGTGTACATAGAAAGGAATCCGTGAGATGATCCGACACTAAAAAACTGACACCCGGACATTACAGGTGTCAATGTCTAATCCGTCTGATATTTTGCAAGTTATTCGGGCTATGTGAGACTAAAATGTATGAAACATTTTGGCTGCCATCTGAGTCACATTTTCGAGACATCGTCATTTCTCCTTTCCTTTATATTTCACAAAGACGACTTTACTGGCGCATTTTTAATGTTCCAAACTATTTTTTTACAAAAATAAAAAATGAGATACAGTTTTATTGATTTATTTTTGTATTATATCAAACGATACACTTACATAGATTCCACGCTTCGCCATTGTTATACATTGAGGATTATGCTATATCGTTGGGCAGTTGGGTAGAGTCACGTTCGGTGTTGGGTGGGGTCCTTCCACCCAAAAATTGGCGTAAATTTTTTGTATCATATAATCCTAAATTAGGATTTCTAATAAGCATGCATTGCAATTTGAAAAATATCAGACGGATTCGAGATTGACATGTGAAACATGTTGGTGTTAGAGAAGAGCAAAGCAGAAGACTACGAGCCCGAGTCTGTTTAACCATAGGAAAGTGCTTGATTTCATGGCTTCATGATTTTTACACTGCAACTGCAATTGCTTATCCCTAGTCAGTGCAGTGTAGTGTGTAAGTTTAGCATTCGTGTAGATATAGCAAATGGTGATAAAACTTAATCGTGGATTTGATATACATGTAGGAAAGTACTGTCTCTCTAAATTCCCTCGATTGCTGTCTGCCTGTCTGAGAGTTGTCGGAGTCTGAAAACCCTGTGAAAGAAGCGGAGGAGTACGCGAATTTATTGCCAAGAGAAAAAATTGACTGACTTCCCGTATACAGCTAATTTGTAATCTTTTACTTAACTGTAATAATTATATTATTATTATCTCGTACCATTTTGTTTTCTTTTCCCTCTGCACTGTGAACCCGCTACTGCCATCGATAGAATAATAATTATTACTTCTATTATTGCAACTCCGTGCATTCCCATTTTAGCTCAATAATTGTACCCAAGTTCAGTGTATTAATGTGTTTTAGAGGAATCAAGAGAGGAGCGAGTACATTTAATTGAAGCATATTGGTAAGTAATAAGTATATTATTATAGTAGTAAGTAAAGTAAGGGTTTAAATCGTCGGGATATTTATATTATGCGAATCACTTGAAACGAATATTAAGAAGATAGAATAAGACATTGAATAGAAAGTGCTATTAAAAACTAAACAGTAAACTCCCATACTCCCATCTCGTCATCCTTTCCTCAACATCATAAAAAAAGAAGTGAAGAGGTTACACGGTATGCTTCTATCTAATTAACTGTGTACCGCAATTGTTTCAGTGAAAGACAATTGGACAACAAGCAGGACACACGGGAAGTGCCGACGGACGAGAACGTTAATTAAGGGTAATAAGGTAATTATTTACTGATAATAAAAATGCACTACGTGCAGATACTGGTTTTCTCTTCGCTTCGTGTTCGCTATTAACATTAAACCGTAGACAATTTTCTTTTTTATATTTGTTTATGTTTTATAATGAGCGGTGGAAAGTACGGGAGTGCGTTAGATTTTAGTTTCTTGGGAAGGGGTGTGACATTTTCAAAGTAGCTTCTCGTCAGTTCGGGTCGGGCAGAGCAACGAGCAAATCAGAGTCTGCATACTTGATTCTAGTGATTGTGATTGACACATTAGCCACCCGTAATTTAAATCACTATTTAAATCCTTGTGTCAATTGTTTTTATTCTTTGCAGATCCAGCATTAAGTGGCATCACTAATCAAAATGAGTGAACTTGTGTGGGGAATTAAAAACGGAGACTTGGATCAAGTACGAGAAATTGTGGAGAAGAAGGTAAGCTTTTTTCCTTTTGTTATTGTGGTTTTAATTTCACTGTTATTATAATTAACACATGATTTGTGTATTGTGCACAGGGGATTGATATAAATGAAGCAGTTGATGGTCGGCCTCCACTCTTGTACGCTGCAGATTATGGCCAGTTAGAAGTCATCGATTATCTAGTTTCGAAAGGGGCTAATGTTAACGTGAGATAATTACGAATATGACTAACTTCAACGCGAATATTTTCGTATCGAGTGAAACAAACGTTTTCATAATTTTTTTTGTAAATTTAGGCAACAGATAAACATGGAATAAGTCCCCTTCTGGCAGCAATATGGGAAGGTCACACAGCCTGTGTGCAGCTTCTTTTACAAAAGGTAAAAAGGTTTTTAAGTGCACCCGTTGCTAATATTCACCAATTGTCAAATTAGTTTTGAATGTATGTGCTCTGTACAGGGAGCCTCGAGGGAAGGAAAAACTCCGGACGGAACGCCTTACGTGGAAGCTGCTGAAAAGGAAGAGATACGTTGTTTATTAAGATAAACTAATTTTGAGTTTCACAGCAAGGCATGCTTCAACATGACAAACCAAAACCGATTCATCAACTAACGCGAATAAGGGCTAAATTAAGATTTTTTATACTGTGACAGTTATTCCATACTGATAGTTTATTTACTTTCATATTCAAAAAGTTTCAGTCATTCTACTATTTCCAGATGAAGCGTCAACATAAATAATATTGTTTAACTCATAAAAGAAACATAACAATACCACTAAATACTAAATCTGAACCCTCTGATCTGGCTTTTAATGGTATTGAGCAAGACTTATTTATTATTAATTAAGCTGACAGGTTGCTGTGAAGATTAATTAATTCATTAGATTAATTGAAATATTAGCATTTCATATTTCTACAAATTGATACAATCTGTCGATGCTGTATGTGAGTTGAGTATTACTAATGCTACTGTAACCAATAATTAATTTAGGAAGCAGTATAGAACTGTAACACACTAATGAAAGTTTAAAGGCACGGTGTTAAAATTAGTGCCACATAATTTGTAACGAAACTTTTACCATATTCATGGTCTGATTTGGTCTCACATATTTTCTATTATTGTTTATTAGAAGCTTTGCTTATTAATTAGGAATGGAGTATGAATTTGAAGTCACATGTCTTTTTAGTAGTAATGATAGATTCTAAAAGATTGGAAATTCATAAAGCGAAATGATATGATTTTATTTACTTTACCAAATGTACATGCACCAAGTCTCTATACATATAATTAACTAATTAATTCTCGTATACACTAGTCCAATCATAATGATGTATAGCTGTCTTTCCTAATCAAGCCGAAACTGCGACAAGAATTCTGATAATGACTACTACAATTCAAGAGGTTGATATAATTTAAGCAAACCTTGTCTGTGACCACAATATTATTTCAGGGGCTTTTTGCTTTCTAATTAGACCAAGTTACAATATGCCTTCAATAGACCGAAGTAGCTCAGCTCAGTTAACTAATTGTCAAGTCGAAATTAATGGGACAGGATTCTCCAGACAAAAATCGTGAAGTTATAAATAATCATCTGAAGAGTTAAGTACTGCTACACAGAAATAATGCTATTCGAACGTGCGAGAAATTAAATAATGTAGATGTAGATGATAAATCTAGACATTTTCGAAGTACCATTAATGTAGCCGGTATTTATAACAGTTTCAGCTCCGACAAGTGGTTGTAAAATTTATTACTTAAGGTGTTAAACAGCGATAGTTGTTCGATAATGGTTGAGTTATGAAAATACAACTCATCGTCAGTCCTTATTGTTTTGTACATTTTGTATCGTGATAATTGATAATGTGACTTCATCGTAAAGGTTTCAAATTGAAATAATAACAAGATGTATGATTCCAACAAACAAACAACATTAATCTTTTCCGCCTTTATTATTTAACTGGCACTATTGTTTTTAAAAAATATTTTTGTTATTCATGCGTGACTTATTTTCCTTTATGGTTGATCACACAAACAGAGCATCAGCAAGCAAAAAGACATTTTCGTTGATATTTTGATATATTTTCATGCTTTTTGTCTCTAAAAATCACAGTTGAATTCATTTAAGGTTTGTTTTTGTGTCTCTTCAAGGTTTCTTCCCAGCATGTGAATTATCAATAATTCAGACGTTTAACCAGCCACTTACATTTGCATGTTAAAGTTTGGCAGATTTTGTTTTAATTTTAAAATCATGCAAAATTTTGAGTATCCAAAATTACGCGATAACATGAGCATTTGGGCAAATGATTTTGTTTCTGAAGCCAAGCCGGTATTAATAATAAAATAAACAAGTGAAGAGGTGATAGTATAAAAGTTGGAGACATAAGACAATGGTACCTGAATAAGTAACGTTTATTCTCAGACATTTCATAAATGCGAACAATGGTACATTCATTTAAATGTTATTACAAAAGTCGTTGTTTCCCTCGAATAATTATACGTCACAGGGAAAAAAAGCAAAGCCAACTTAAGTGTATTATTCATTTTCTTCTCCTTAGGATATATAGAATACAGTAGAAACTGATGAATAAGATAGGAATGGAGATGAAATGCCAGGTGACATGGAAATAGAAAGAAATTGGAAGTGAAAGTAAATATTAAAGCAAGATTTTAAAATCTAAATAAATCCCTTGATCCAATAATAGAGAGAATAGTACCAAAAGCAGTTTTAAGATTAAAAAGTTACTGAAATTTTCCAGCTTATATTTTTGTACCTTACATTATAAAACCTTGAGAGACGTATAACAGAATGATAGAAAGAACTTTAGTAATGACATAAAATGCTAAAAATTGACGAAGATCACAGTTGCTTTCGGTTTGTAAACCGGGGTAGAAAAGGTGTGCAATTATTTTCTACTTAAATATATGTAGAGTAAGTAATAGTGAGAGACTGGGAATTGATATTTGATATTTTGCAGGTTTGGTATCAGGGGAGTATCGTTAACAATTCAATGCATTATTCTTGTTGTCTATGTAAATTATTGCTTGGCTGGGCTGACAGCCTGAGTTCCAGCTGGGGCGGAGGCGCCTGCGCTTCCTGGACCGGCATTGGGAGTTGCAGCTACTTCTGGGTATTCTAAAGTGACACCAGGTTCGCACTCGAAAACTGGGCAGCAAGATGGGAAGTCAGCGGTCTTGTTGGTCTTCTCAGAGAGCTTGCATTTTGGGTTGGGCTTAGGAAGAGGTCCACAGTCCTCGACCAATTCCCAAAGGCGGCCCTGAAGAATTTTTTAAATATTTGAGCTTGATGTGTAAGGGTAACCATATCAAAGATTAAACCCTTTTCAAGTCAGACATACCTGTTGAGCAACGCAGGTGGATTTGCCACAGAATGGTTTCAGATCCCAAGATGCACCAGGCTCAAAGGTAGCACATCTGGTGGAGGCGAAACAGGTTCCAGGGAAGTCTACAAAGCAAGTTTTATTTTGAGAACGTTTTTATTTTTACAACAAATGATTCATCACGTAACGCTTTTTGATACCTCTGAGGACGTCAGCAGGAATAAGCCGTTGGAAAACTGTGGGGCGATCAGCGTCCTTGTCCTTGGCATCTTGTGACCAAGCGACGGCAAGGATAGTCATAACCAAACACGCAATGGTCTTCATTTTCTCTAAAGTTTCTGAAAGCAATACATAGCCGGACTTAATAAAATATTTTCTCCTTGATTGTTACTTTGGAAGGTTAGATTAGTGTATAATCTTGTACACTGCATATCAATTATATTTTAGATGACTATGTATCTTTTGAATACTATTTTTAAGTTGACAATTTAACTTCTAATTTCAATCACTATATATCTGTTTTTCTAAAAATTATTTCTTTCACAGGTATACAATTTTTTTTGAAACAAAAAAAATCCAGCCACAGAAATTTCAGTAAAATTTGGAATACTTTCTGCATCCTATATCCGACTGAAACGTTAATGATTTGTAAGTAACCAATGGGTAACTTGACGAAAATCCTGGCTTAATACTACTTGTATCAAGTCACCCCAGCGGAAGTATTTGTAGATATTTGTTAAAATATAAGAAACTGAGAATCTAGTGTGCTTAGTTGAATATATGTAGCACTCGAAGAACAATGTTTTAATTCCAAATGTTAAAAATAGTAGACACTTTTAAATAGAAAAAGGACGCCAAAATAAACTTGTGAATTGCGACACTTACTAAACTGCTGCGAGGGCAAGCGAACAGAACGAAACACCTTCCTTTGTGCAGTGCAACACGGGTACGAGTTTTTCGTGAAAGTGAGAACACTTCGGAAATGTTCGAAGGCAAGAGTGAAGTTGGAGTTCTGAAAGAACTTTGATGCCTGACCGACTGACTACCTTCGCTTTATATACCTGTGTGTATGGTGGTGTGTCGCTCTCAAGCAGTTGCTCTAGGCCTGTCAGTGTCATATAGACAGCAGCATTATATTGTACTCATTAAGGACTGAACTGTTGTGCACGCTAAGCAGGTAACCGTCATCGACATGAAAAGGAGGAGACTGTGCAAAAACGTATCCATCATTAATATCATGCACTTAGGATTATCATGACGCATTGTGCATCCCGAATCATATTAGCTCTAAGCTAACAACTTATGGGTTTATATTCGTGCATTCTCACAAGTGGCCGCCATCGCTTCGACGACTCTGCTCGAACAGTAAAGAACGCTTTGTATCTCTGTGTGTTAAGCGATTCGTGATTCACTGATGTCCATACAACCGAGTTGCGTGAATTTTTATCATTGAGATTATATTGTTGTCGCCATATATTTCTTATGCTTCGAAAAGACGTCCTCTCGCTGCATTCCCATTTTTAAAATTCGAGAAATAATTTGAAATTTGTCTTGTAAAAATAACCTTTATTCTTGGGACTTATGCCACACCCAATGATTCATAATTTATTCGGAATAATAAAATATCTGTCTCCTTTCAATATGACGGCTGCCAAGGGAGGAAGTACATAAAACTAATCATTCTCGGGTCCCAATAAAGATGAATCTTTTAATTCATAGCAGTGTATTTTTGATGTCAAATTAATTATAAATATTAGTTTTGGCAGCTACTCTTAATGTTTTAGATTCATGACATCTTGAAATTTAGAACTGTCATTTTCTAGAGTGCACTAGTTTTCTTCAAATTCACAAATTTACATACGCGTCTCAAAGGTACATGTATAACCATCCACGCAGCTCTGATATATATAAACAATTTAGCTTTCCAGAGCCTGACCAAAATTATTTTGATAGCAATGTCATTATTATTTGCATGAGGCAACATGTGAGGTTTTGTTTATCTATTAACGCAGCCATGCAGTAGGTTAGTGCATAAAGCGTTGGATTTAGAATATCCAAAACAATTAGGCTCTTACAATTAAGTCGAAATGAAACATGCACACATCGTTAATTTGTTACAGTTACATTTTGCTATCACAGAGTCCAGGTCTCGATACAATCAGAGTCAACCAATCCTGGTTTCAAAAATCACAGGTTTCTACACGTAGTAATTAACTTTACTTGTGTGGGCTCTCTTGCAAACACTTTTATGATACTCAGAAATTTGTTTCGGTTGTTGCTTCTCGGCACATTCAGATTGAGAACTAAAATAGATGAGTATTTAGGCAGTAGACCAGTAACATTGCATAATTTGCTTGTTATCGCCCTATCATTTAATTACCTAAATTATTTACGTTACACGTGTTCATGTTCATATTTGGTCATTTGGCACGAAGGTTTGCACACAACAAATTACATATTTACTTTACTAGTAAGTTTGTACTTTTAGATGTTGCGGTAAGTAAATCCAACTTGAATAATATGAAATATGCCTATGATCAAATCTTGATTTAGGATGCGTGTCTTTTTTCATAAGAAATTCTGAGGAAATGCCAATAGCAGGGATAACAATTAAATAAGTTTCATAGAGTGGTCAAAAGAATTTGCTAATGTGTTCTGCTCTATCGTATCGTAGTTGTTTTGAATTCTCGACTACCTTCTCGAACCATGCAAAAAGATTTATGTTGCGACGGTGTTTTCAGAGAATGTGTTGTGACCAAACGGCGAATTATTTTATGACTTCTGGTTTCCCAACCATAAGCATGTAAATTTCTTACAACAGTACATAAGACAAGCTTGAACATTTAAATTTAACTCGAGTTCATAATAATCGATAAATTAATGATTTAAAAGATGTCGAAAATCTAATTAAATAGTGGTTTTACTTTATATGGTTACGTTGAGTTAATGTGTATCGGTTGAATAATTCACATACATTATTCATAGACTATAAACCTACTTACTTTAACACTTGCATGGCTTTTTACATTGCTAAAATCACAAAGTCGCCAGTATGAATGAGAAATTAATGGGAGGTACAAAAAGTTATGACTTCGAAAGCGAAATTGTTCGATAATTCAATCTACGTAAGTGCGAAAGCTGTAATACGTACCTTGCACAATTTTCGGGTGGGATTTACGCTGATCAGAAATTAAAAGGGGAATCGACAGCTCATAATATAATAACATAAATTTGTATTTATGTTGAACACGAGTGTTTAGAGCAATAAAATGCAATGTGGCAATTGCTAATAAAAGGCGACATAAGAGGAAATGGAAGGTCATGCGTCGTTTCGTTTCACTTGCTTCTGTAACTTCAACTGTCATCTTTTTCATGCCAACAGCCAGTTGCAATCGGACGGAATATTATGAGTCACCTTGTCTGTTATTTGATAATACCATGCTCAGAATTAAAAAGAGATTAACACATTGGTTAATTCAGGAGTCGATTTATTTATTGGTGGCATATTTTGTTTTTCACAACAATAAAGACGCAGAATTTTAATTTTTATCATGCAAATAAAAGGTTTAAAAAGGTACTATTTTAATTGCCTGAATCTGACAACGAGTCACAGAAAAGGCCTTTAGGCTTGTCGGCTCATTGAGTGAAATGACGAAAATTTAAAACTACCTGACTTGTGAGACATGACAGAGCAGAATACTAAACACTGCATGCAACATGCAATTTATACGCTTCATCCGCTTCCTCTGCAACCAGATTCTGGTGACTAAGGGAACTAAGAACGATAAATTTGTGTTTTTTTCTGTGAATATTTGCATAAAATTTCTACATGGCGTAACTTAAAATTCATTTTTGTACTTCCTTTGGAAAATTTAAATTTTACATCTTTTCTTAAAATCACGTCTCTTGATCAGTTGACCTCCCCCGATATGCACTTTTCCAAGATCAACCTCTTCACAATTATTTAACCGCTTTTCCGGAGAACTCAGTCAAAGCCTGAGCTAAATCTCATGCGTTCTAATGTTCAGGTCTAATGACTACGATCAAAACAGCAAAAATAAACGATTCAGGAGAATTTGTTCAATACAGCGTCAAATTTGTCAAGAAATCTGTCAAAATGGCTAGATGCAGTTGCACTGTAATTTTTATAATTGTATCAGAAACTGTCTGAGAGAATAATGATCTGATAATCATCTTGCAACCCATCATCCACGTCAGGACATAAAAAGTCATAATCGCAGACATCCGTTGGAGTTGAGTCCTATGATAAATGCGAGATTTATTTCGACTCGTGGCCCATAAATTTTCTCGTAAATTTCACGACAAACATTAATTCAAACTATAAGCTAAATGTCCAGTAAAGCGATTAGCATTTTGTTGATGCTGCCCATAGTTATGGTTTAAATTGTTTTCAGTGTAATATGGAATAGCCTTGCCACTGCAAGCTTACTTGCGTGAAGGACACGGATGCCGTGGTCGTGGTTTATGATTGCGTGTCAATTTAATCGATTGTAAATACATATTATTTAACAAGTGCATGAGCATGAGCTTGTGATTTATAGAGAATCATTTTCAAAGAATTCACATGCCTAATCAAACATTTACCTCTGTTTAATCTGCACTACTTTCATACTTTCATTGTTTCTTTCATAAAGAATTATACCGTTTGAGTCATATTTTTGTAGCTGTCAAATGTTTAGAGAATAATTGGACAGCGATTAGGAACTCTCCATATAAGCGTTGCGTGTAACGTACATTTTTGAAAAAAAAATCATGGTTATGGAAGATGATTCGAGAGAATAATTATTAATCCAAACTATAGTGTAACACATTTAAAAACATGATGTATCATTGTTTCTAAGCAATTATTAATTTCAATGACTTTGTACATACAAAATGCTTCAGCATTCGATTTGATGATCTCTCTGACCTTTCTATTCTCTATAGCCACTGCAAAGTTTATTCCGTGCAGTTGGTACACTCCTCTCTCCTTTCTCATGTTGTATTTTTTTTAAATGCTTTGATCCTTGTTCGTGAGGTTCATTTCGTTTTCGAATGCTTAGTAGAAATCGTATAAAGGTTAAACGGACCAATAACCATGGTTATGGGGTGACAATGAGTTTGATTTTAGTGCAGAATTAAATATTTTCCATTTTCATCAACTTCATTCAATTGTTTGTACTCAAACATTTATTTTAACGTTCGGCGTTGGCAATTGAAGGTTAAATTAAAACACAGATCATTGTTTGTTTTACAAAAAGGTAAAAACAGGAACTTCTGCTCTTTTGTGTTTCTGTCACTATCCCGAATAATTAAAGGAAATTGAACCGGCTGGTTGACTGATTGGCTGGGTGTCGATTGTTGGAAGCAGGCCGAGTTGAGAGATTATTAGAGAGTATATTACATTCGTACTAAAGCATAATGTTAAATGTTAAGAGAATAGATGAGGATGAAAAGCAAGTGATTTAAATGTACAATGCACTGATCTATACAAGTAGGCCATGGGTTTCTCACAAAAATAGTACATAAGCAGAATTCACTAATCTTTTTAATTGTGTACGTTTCGTTGTACTTTTGTGAAGGGTGAGGAAGTAGCATCCACCTGTTTGCGTGTGGACACCAATAATCATTCTTACACAAGATATGTACCAGGAGATAGAAAACCCTGGTTTAGCGATGAAAATTGATTATCAGCGTACGTTATAGTGAACAAGTAGAACTCATAGTGCAGAAATCTAGATAAAAAATTATGGTTGGCAGCGACAGGCGATTAACCTACTCCAAGATATTTTTTTCATGTTTTTAAACAAGTGATGTCTTTAGGGTACCTCAGCAACAGGCATTTTAATTATACACTTATACTCCTCCATGACAGTAAAAATCATCCAAATGACAAAAGGTGAGGGTGCACGTTTCTTGAAGCATAGCATGACGCATAGCAAAAATGATGTACATAATAATCAAATTCTCTGTGACATGTACCTCTTGGCATTCAGCACGAGTCAACTTGCCATCATACGTTGTGAAGTGGTGGTTTGAGTTCTGCACATCAACAGGAATATGCACACACAATTTCTTCCTTTGTGGTTTTCGAACTATTCTATTCAGTTTGAGATTTTTGTTTGAACAATAAATAAGATAATGTTACTTAGCAAGAAGTCATGGACAAAGGATCTGTCGCGATATTTCTTGAAATTGGAAATGTGTATTCCTTACATCTCTACACATCATTGCTTAATATGTACACACAAGCAATCGATGGATCATTTCAAATAATGAAGAGAATCTGAGTTACATCTTGTGATTCATAAATAATTTGAAATGTGGTCATATTTTCATCCCATTCGACCACACGCGTATTTACACCACCTCAATTCTTTATGTGAACCGAGAATACCACCATTGAAATAAAAAGCAATAGCAGTAATGGGCAAAAAACAAACTTAAACAAATTATCAAACCCATGCATTTCGTTCGATGTCGGTTGTTCTCTAAATTCTAAATCAGTCATTATTTATCTTTGTATGAAATTGAATCTTTGGGTTTTGTTGCTTGACTTTCTTACCGAAAATAATAAATGAATTTCGATCCCATTTACTCCTCTAATTTAATTTGTGCCTCCGTAATTGAGGAGCCAATTTTATTATGCTTACGATTAGCGTTTTAGTAATTGAACATAGTAAATTGTAGGACATTTTGAAATTCTATGTTTTGCACAAACACTCTTACTTTCCGTCATTATCTTTTAGTGTGCACAGTGCACATTTATCACTTGCATTGTCATGTAAAACGCAGTAGCCGTAGTCCACAAAAGCTATCTTTCATTTACCATTTCATTGGTTTTGTCCTTGTAATAATTTCTCTTCACGATTATGGTGATTATTTTTATTTTGTGAGTCTGGAATATCCCAAATAAAATTAAGCAAACGAAAACAAAGGGTGTTGTCGTAGGTGTGTTTTTCTGGGTAATGCTTAAAATGAGCCCCATTTCTATTTACAAGGCACAACAATAAAACCTGAAATCTAGAGCGATGTCTATGTCGATTTACTTGTTCACATGAGATCAGTGACATATTCACATACATAGCACATTGTACTCGTATTAGAAATATCTCTCTTCGTGCCGCTGTAATCGTATTTTGAGTGGATTGTGGAATAGTTTCATTTCCCGAACACTCTTGCAGCAACAGTGTGCTGCTTTGGATCACATCAGCCACATCATACAACAGGAACAGGTCATTCATTTACTTCTGTTTGTGTTGTAAATCTGACATTTAACGACATGAGCATTATTTACCATTCTGTGTGGCGATACCTTTGACAGGAAAACAAAAATGAATTGAGTATCACAGAGATGCCATCACTCATACTCTAAAAATTATAAGTATTGCAATGCACACATTATTGTATTTTTGCATGCATGCAGACATAAAAGTTGATAAATACTCGCAAGTCGCAGTCTTTTGCAGAGAAGTAGGTATTATTATTGTTATTATTATTCCCCATTAATGCAAGCATTTTCTTCATACTTCATACCCAGAAATAAGAGCTGAGAACAACAACGCATGCGTTACTCATTTTTTTGTTATTGCGTAACCTAACCTAATGATAATAGCAGTACTAAAGTCCTAATAACAATGCACTGACTTTTATCTTCTTAGGGTCAACGGATGCACTGACTACTGACTTGACGCTGTTTCTCTTGAAGCTGGGTTGTTTCTCCATCTACTGAATAACGTGTGCTCGTGTGGAGTGAAGTGGGTGGGGGTAGAAACTTCACTTGAGCATGCGAGGGTTCACAAACCAAAACTTATAACGAACTGTCACGCTTGTAAGTCGCAATCTGACTGCAGATGTTCAGTCGATCTTTGGAGTAGATTCACGTTAGTTGATTGTTTTGTTGCATTTGTCTATCATTAAAATGCCGGCATTAGGTAATAGTGGCGTGCATCTGATATAAACGCGCATTCTGCAAACCCGCTCTCAATACTTATTTAAAATACGCACTGCAACTAGGTCCTGTTGCATAAGCACAAATGCTTCTGTAGATGTATAGCGCGCAGCTCAATTACACCAGACTCTAGATTAGCTAATGTAATGAGTAAATGCGTGCGCTTGGTTGATGGACTCTAACTGGAATTCTACTACTAAATACTTATTTGACCATCGAATTTTCAATTTCGAGATTTCCTCTAGAAACACTAGCCTAATTACAATGTCATCAATGCTTAACAACCTTACTTAACTTGGCAACTTCAACTATATTACACCTGATCTTATGCTTCAGCACTTGTCCAATATTCTGCAATTATAATTAACATAACAGTCATCATTCTCCCTCCTATTACACTTACAATTGTACGGCGACACGCCAAATATTGCTAATTGTGTGCTACAAAATGAAGTAATATCTAAACATTTGATTACATTCCAAGTTTCTAAGTTTAAATCAAATTTATCAGGGAGAGTCTCACTTTGATAGTGATTCCCACAAAACTGAAAAGGACAAACCCATTGCCAATGGCTGATAATCTGTTTTCCCGATTATTCATAATTTATTTTTATTGCTTTTAGTTGCATGAAAGTTTATGGTAGTTTACGTCATTAAAAAGATCTTAATCATTTATCAAACTCTACCCATCAGTCACGATACCATTGTTGTTATTTTTACTTTCTTTCAAGGAAGTAATAATGGAAATCAGGTTATCATTAAATGTAGTGCACATTACAAATTTTTCATTTTCATGTGTAAAAACGAATGTAATCAAATCGGGTTGACATTATTAACAATTCGATGAGATTAATATAGGCTGTATGTAATAATGATTTATGAAGCCTCACTTGTATACCGAGTCGAACCAAACCCCTTTGTCCAGAGCCAACTCATTTGGGTCAGGTCAGAGTCTGACACTAGTCTGATATAAATACATAGAAGAGTAGATTTAGAGTGCTGAAAGTGCTCGTGAATCAATTTCATGACAATATTTATATGATGCTGTGAAGATAAACTTGGGGTATTTAGGTATATCGTTTATTATGTATTTGAAGCAAATCATCATTTATTTATTTATTTCCCATGTAAGAGGCCTTAAAGCATGTGTAACATTTTACTCTGCAAATAAAAGCAAACGTGATCAAATTTATAAAATTCAATTAGCTCATTAAGGCAACTTTGTATGGGTTTATATGTATTTAGCTCACGTTCACAAAACAAACATTTAACTTATTCGAAGTAACAAACCAAAGTAGATGGTGTCAAGAGGATACAGCGAGATAGTGTGTTTATAGAAACCTCTTCCTATCGCACTCATAATTAGGTATATTGACAACTCTGAAACATACTAATCAAAAATAGGCACTATTCAAAAATGTGAATCACTTCCTTCAACAACTGCCTCTCCTGCATTTATTTATTTTAATGTTGAATCTGACTCCAAAATAGTAAGTTGTCTGAGGCCATTATAATGAAGCAGTGCATAGCAAAGTTACTGTATTTTGAAACTTTGAAGTAACTAGCTTAAACATATTTTCATTGATTAGTTAAGGCAGCGTTAAAAATAAGAACCCTAAAACAAAAGCGTGAAAGCAGGTATGTCATTGTGAGGCATACGATTCAAATATTTAGTAGTCCGAATTAATGCAGCCTTTCGAAAATCTGCGAACTGTGGAATATTTACGACTTCAAAATATTGGCAGCATAATAAAGATTTGGCCAGGCGTTAAATGCTTAAGTGTGCTACATGATATATCGCCAAGTAAAAAAAAACCTTAATGCATGTCCTGAACTCGCAACAAACAAAACTGTGCCAAAGTCCTCAGCGCTCATGCAATTCGTATTGAATGGGAAACATACCGGATTATTAAAAGAATAATGTCTCAAATGACTCAAATTCAAAAAGGACGAAATAAAAACATTTCTGTAATTTAGACTAGGACGGGGGAGGGACCAACGAAAAGGAAGGAAGGAAGGAAGAAAGGATAGGAAGTTAGGAAACAAAATATGTAGTTAGGCAAGGCACACATACCTGAACGTTACGAATTACCAAGACTGAAAATAAATGAGCAAAAAACAAGATTTCCCATTTTCTCGCTTCGTGGTTCGATATGTGTTTTTGTCGCATCGTGGCCTTGTTTGTGGCGAGTGCAGTGAAATGAAGCAGTAAGAAACAAATGTAATGATGTCAATTGATTTGGTTTGTTATACGTGAGTCTATCTAGATATTTATCGCAGAGTTGTATGACGTATTATGCTTGCATTTCCGTTATCCATCACCTTACTCTGTATTCTGTAATAAATTGAAATATCTAATTAAGGCAAGGATTCCCTCACAAATTTTGCGACAGCTTTTCTTCATAGTATGCATTGAGCAAAAAATGTCTGCATTTTAACTCTTGGATATAAATCTAAGCATTCCGGCATGAACCGGTCCGTCATATTATCATGAGCTAAAATTGTTCGCGTCTGGTGCAGTCATTCGAGTTGTTCTTTAGATAGATAATGGACCCAAGAGCTACCTGACAAGCTGCTCTTTTAACTATTCATGTTTATATAATATTCACTTGAAAGTGACAGGACCTGTTAGATGATATGGTAATTGTGATGATAATAATATTTTCATAAGAGTCTTTTATGAAAAAGTTAATTCCATTTTGTATAATATTAGCTACTTTATAGGTATCATTATTATAAGACAAAACGAAGCGTTTTCTTCGTTATTGAAAAAAAATACTTATTTTTCTTCTAGCCTTAAATGTGTACATTTCATTTGCAGATAAACAAAAACTGTCGATCAACGTTTCACTGTTGTTACGTGTAAGATGCATGTAAAGTCAAACGGCAACGAACAATTCTGTTTAATGCAACGTGTGCTAAGAATCAAAATCAATGTGATACTATTTTGAAGAGGAAGGGCTCAAGACGATTTGCACAATAAAATTGCTTCGCCTCTAATTATATAATTAAACTAAATTGCTACAATATTTTCTAAGGCTTCATTTTGATGTATGCTGTTCATTTTAGTGTTTTGTTCGACTTTGATCAATAGCGAATTAAAATGCGTATATATTGAATATTATACAATATATACGCATTTTAATCTGCTATTGATTAGTATAATTATTCATGCTAGCCGTGCGATTGTTTATTATTATTATTATTCTACTATGTACTCCAAGAAACTGTTCTACACAGTTTGACATTTATAGGACAAAAAATATATACACATGAATACATAATTTTGAATGTCTCAGTTAAAAAGATTGATCTAGAAATCGATTAACGTGATAATTAGCCACAGGGGGCATTTGTATCTCCAACCACTAGTAAATTTTTTTCAAACTCAAGGTACACTAGACATATTATTACATATCATTATGATCGCCATTGTATGTCATATACCTACCTATGATTTAACAGTTCATAAATTTACAAAATTTCAGAAAGCGGCATTTTAAAGTAAATTGCAGCATCATGTTGATAACTTTATCATTGATCCTTTCGAAATTTATAAGAAAGCCTTTCAAACTGCCCTTAGCAACATAAGTAAATTTTGTTCAAATTACCAACTGGCAAGAAGGATAAACATGCAGCGGTTTTGCAGTTTCACTCTACAATCAGCGGTGAAGAGCGTTTGAGACAGAAATTTATAATAAACCACTTAATGTGATAATTACAACGTTTACACAGTTAGATGCACTTTATTATTATTGTTCGACATAAAATATTAAATGATGGAAGTGATTAATGATTCATGTAACAAGAATATTGTGAATTGTAACTTTCTGTCTCTAACATAAATAATTTATTTAATCCTACTTAAATAGACTTCACGTACAATTACATTTTAATAATGGTGGTGGAGTACCTGGTTGGCATGCGTATAAATGTATGCTAAAGTATGGCATAGGATTTAATTCATAAATAGGTGGATTTCAAATTAGACGTTCAATTTTGATGGTCGGATTTAGGAAGAAAGAGAAATTTGTCTCAAATACTTAATCGTTGACTCTGACTCATCATTCACTCAACAACGGTACAGACACAAATATTCGCAGTAATTCGTGAAACACTACACTACAATGAGCACAAAAACCTCTCATTTTCCTTGGAATTTAATTTGTCTGCCATGGTAGATAGTAGTTAGGCACATTGTACTGCAATCTGCAGTTCTGTATTACATCTCACATCCGTTGCTGTGTGACAGCAAAATGCAATTTTATTTCAGAATTATATTTTTACACACCTTAACTCTAAACTGCATGAGGACATTCGAAGTCACGCATAGTTCCTAATGAGTTTCCCAGCGAACCAAAAACTCATAAATGCACCGTATGTTGTATTCTGTCACTTGCGTACTCTGCTGGCGTCAGAGAAGGCAAGTGATGTGCGAATAATCTTCTGCGCTTTTTATTTGTTTTACATTTATTACGTCAAAATTTGACAATAAAAATTTCAAGCCATTCATGTTCTCCATGCGTAGGGGCGACGTAATTCTTATTTTTAAGTATTAAAACGTTTACGTTACGAAACCTTATGCAAAAGTAAATTATTGCCGGCAATAAACAGCGAATTAACAATGCCTAAGGAAGTATCACCACGAATAAAATCCTTTAATGAAATGAAAAGTTTCGAATGCAATTCATGGCGACTGTTTAATATTGTGTGTTATGATAATTAGAACGAACGGATATTCAACGTTATTTCCGATTTCTACAAGTCTGCTTAACATTAACATGTTTAGATTCAGCAGCCATTCTTTGATTTTGAAAGTGAGTAATTTTGAAGTTCTCCCATATACGGCATGTCTCATTTTATGTTATGTTGCACAAACGAAAGGGTGGAGGTGGCACTACACCTTTCAATCCACTTACTTAAAATTTCGGCGTTGGTGGCTGTTGGCGATTAGCGAAAGCGGTAATGATTATTATGAAATCATTTAATGATAAGGATGAACGCAGGAAGGGTTGTTAAAATCCAACCCACGAATGCAAATGTATGATTGCACCCAATCAGCTTTATTGCAGTTTTACTTTCGTTTTTTCCTTCGTTATGCATTTTTGCAAATTATCTTGTTGAAGAAGAAAGTGCATCGCTGCACTGCAATCACGACAATCATATATCTGTCAAGCAGTGGACGTACTAAAAACCCAAACAGCCATGCTCTTTGAAAAACTAAAAGGACCGAAGCTGTAGAAAAAAATTAAAATAGAATGAACATGAGTGCCCTGCGTTAAAACAGAGATAAAAGATTTCTTGTCTTGTCAACATCAATCATTACATAATAATAATTCCCCAAGAGCAACATGCACTTTTTAAATGTGGGATCGCAATTCGTAAATGTCAGGAGAATGCATTTTTGTCTGACTCACCTAAATTGGCGACAGCAAAAAAAATGTAGTAAGAGCAATCTGAGAAAAGTGATGGCAGTAATGATGTTGAGAAGTGAAGTGTTAAGAAATGAAACGAGCTAACATGAGGATTTCTACCCAAATTATGATTTCTAGTCGAAGTCGTGAAGTCTTGATTCGAAATTCGCAACAATGAACTTGTATAAATACGGGATAATAGGGACAGTTTTAATGCAGTTCTTGTTTAAAATAAATTAGAAAAAATGCACCCAATGAGTTGATTACAGAATAAAATCTAAATGTAAATTGCAGAGAACACGATTAATGCAAAAAGACGTCACGAAGGAGAAAAATTCAGTAAGAGGATTATCCTGTCAAATGTTATAGCATTTTAGATTTGCGAATGTGCTATATGATTTTTTTTTTCAAAAATCAAAACTGTACAAAGCTGTTATGAAACTCGTACTTTTGAACAACTTAAATTACTGAGCTCTCTCTCTTGAATTCCTACATTGGACATGGACTTACATAAGTATGACAGTGACACTCGATTAGCTCTGGAGTGCAATATTTTAAGTGAAATTTATCATTTGTAAATTGTAGGTTATTTGAAATTAATGTATAATGAGTCATACAGTCAAAATGAAAAGCTTCAGATGAATAGTACTTATAAGTAACGCTTAGTAAGCGTCGCTTACTACATACATACATATAATTCATTGCTTTTTATGTCTTCTTGTTTAAACACAACATAATTATTATAGACTTAATTGTAAAAAGTGCTATTTCTATAAACAAACTGATGATTATAAAAAAGAAAATATACTGAGGGAAATTATACGTAATGTTTGTGCCATTAAATAATTCCAATGTAAGTATTCTTACAAGATTGTCTTTAAGGCATACCTTCAGTATTTGGTTACCTTCATTACCTTCAATTTTTAAAGCGAATTAATTAGGGTTTCTTCAATGATTTCCAACTCTAGGTCTAGTCAAATGAACGTTAGTAATTAAATGGACTGGAATTTATATCGACAACCTTAATTTACAATGCAATGTAATTGTATGCAATTTTAGGTCATGTTCCTAATTGTCAGTAGAGTTCTACAAATCTCATCTTAATTATAATAGACTTTAATTATTCCTACAAATCCGGCAATTTACCATACAAATAAAAAAAACGTACTAGATCGGCTACTAAAAGCTTATGTCAGAAAGCTGAAAGTCATTATGGCGTAGAACTACCAATAAATACAAAAGTAACACTGTGATTTTCTATTTTGTTTTAGCATAAAACGATTTTTCGAATTTTGTCGTAAAATGCTGTCATTTATGTTCAAGAATTATTGAAAAAATTGGAAGTCGGTTTTGAACATTAGTGCAACAGTAAACAGTAAAATTATCAATGTTTAATTTTTTAACATTTAAATATTAACATTAACTGTTTAATTTAAAAATTATTTGATTAACCATTGAATATTTTTTAAATAGAAACTTTAAGAGCATTGCGGTTGTGGACGAAGGCCCAAAAAAGACCATTTCTTGCTTCCCTGAGAATTATAAGAAGATAAACCTGAGTAAAAACTGTCAAAGATGATTTGCTTGAATAGGTAGAATAAGCTTTAGAAAGTTTTATTCCACTAAATGTGATTTCGCATTAAATTGGTCCACAAGGTTTGCTCTGTATGACTAACTGACAAAGTATATTTTGCAAAGTAAATCTACGACTTCCCTCGTTTTCATTTTTGTACTATTAATGTGTAGAGGCTGAGGCCGAATATACCTACATTATATAAATATAAAATCCATTCTTCAATAATTATCAGTTTATGTGTGTGAAAAATGTGGTATGCTATTGTTTCTTCCACATGCAAGGTTCCGCAGAGTTATGCATCATAGATTTGGCTAACCGACCATTCCTTGAAAGTAGTATTGAGTTTGAAAGCGAAAGCTCCACCCTTGAACCGCTTCAGTCTAGTCTCAGGTTAAACGTAAAACCTAGGATTTTCCACAGTTTTACAACTTTTTAACTTAAAGTTGGCTAGATGACCTTGAGATTTGAAGATTTCGAGACCATGTAATTTCTCATGATTTCAGCGTTCATGTAACTAATCTACATAAAAACAATTTGGTATTAAAACTCTTGTGAGTTTTGGGAGTAAAAAAGCGGAGCGCCACACGAAGAGGCCTGTATCAAAGGGAGTTGACAACTGTACGTAAAGATGAATCTTTAGATATGACATATTGAACCAAAACCGGCTTTTACATACGCTGTGCCACGTTTTAACCATTTTTGCCCTGAAGCAAGTGTCAAGAAATGATATAGCCCAATTTAACCAAACCAGTGAAAACCGATTGGCTGGAAAAACAATACTTCGGTTTGCTGGTCCTTTTATGCCAAAGCCAAAAACATTAAAAAATGAGATTTCGTTATTTAATCATAGATTTCGGTGGTATGAGTTAGTAGCATGCCACACCTTGTGTCAAGACATAGATTTCTGACTGTAGGCTGTTCGTAGAAGTAAAATCGATTTTATTCTGAGAAGAGTCGCTTCAGCATTAAATATTCAGGCTGAATAATTTAGCCTAGTTGTACCAAATCTGCTCATTTTTTTATAAGTTGAACGCCGCCAGTTGGAAATGTTTCGATTTTATGATTCTAGAGAATATGTCTCATTCTTACTTGACATCTTTTTTGAACCATCATCGACTCATCGACATATCTTAATGTTTTCTATGACACATTTCTTTTTCAGTCATTGGATTGAAACAAAAAATAAACAAAATGAGCAGTTTTAATCATACGTTGCGGTCTATGGTTAAATCATGCTGTGGAGTATAACAACAATACAAACAAATTGTGTCATATGGGTACTATATTAATTCGATTGGACCATTAATAAGTCGAGACTTTAACTTACAAATTAACGTCATCGCCAAAGTTCTGAATATAAAATGAAAAAGAATACCTAAGTTAATACTTTGTATTAATTAAATAACGAAAAATTTAATATATTATAATAATTGTCTGTTTAGTTATTAGTTTAAAGATTTTGCTGCATTGAAAGATTAAATACATAAACTCAAACTGGCTAACTTAATTGCTTGATACAATATTTCACGCTACAGTTAATGAAACAAATAGTTTACAATGCGTTTGGCTTCAATAATTGCAAATTGTTTAAGTGACAAGATTATACATTTATTTTTTTAGAAATTATAAAAATAGTACTGAATTAAATAACAATAAATAGTTTTTACTGCTTGCTACTCTAAATGTGTGATGCTGTGTGTATTGTACAATGTGATTGGTGTCGCACAGTTGATTACTCTAGAAGAAAATCTTTGAATACATTACCCTTATTTGTTTGTCCAGTTGGCTTCTACAAATTAACTTAAGATGCACACAAATAAATAAAATAAAAGTGGAACAATTTATATGAGTATTTCATACCTGAGTTTATACTTAACGCACTAGGCACTATAGTTTGTTTCTCTCGATAACCTAATACTGTATGATGAATACGTAGGTAATTTGGCAATGTTTAAAGCGACTTTGGAAGTCATAACTTCAACAGTTTTTGGCGGATTGACATGATGTTGGTGTCATATTAAAGCCCAAACGCGTTACGGTACATCTACCCCCTCTGTGGTACTGCGCGAAATTTAAAAAAATGCAATGATTTTTGTGTGGAAAAACGCTCATTTTCAATGATTTGCCCTACTTTGTCACCTTCTAGAGAACTCAGTTTTAAGTCAAAATGAAAGGTTGTTCATGCTAACTGTTCAGCTTTTCAAGGTGATTTGAATGTGCTATTGGACGCATGGTATGGGCATGAGATGCATTTCCGATTGACCCAAGAAAATGGCCATTTTTCAATGAAAGGAAGAGGTGACCACGAAAATTTGTAACCCGTTAACATACAGTTTTTCTTTAAATTTAAATTTCAGAAGAAACTAGAGATAAACCTACGACGATATACCAAATTTGGAGTCATTTCAATGTGTCGCCGAAAAGTTACACGGTCTTCAATTTTTGTTTTTCAAAAAACGGTATTTTGACACTTTTAGCATTTCGGTTGCCACTCCCACAAAACTTTAGGCAGTGAAGAAAGCTTTTGTCCGTTTTGAAGAGGAGATTTTTGGCTTTAATATGACACCAACATCATGTCAATCCGCCAAAAACTGTTGAAGTTTTCGACTCCCAAATTCGCTTTAAACATTGCCAAATGCCCCTCGTACGATGATGGTATTTAAACTTGATTAAAGAAGTCGGTGTCACGCATTCATCAGTGCTTGTATAATCTTATTAATGTGAGTCAGTTTTTCACGTGCTTCTTGAGGAATCACATCATCCTTTTGGTAATGAGAAGAGCGACCCGTAGAATCCGTGTAAGATATTTGGGAGGATGATGGTTCTACAGATAATCTTGATTTATCCGAATACTGTACAGATACAATCCCATTTGCAAGTTGCATTGCTTGACCGATGCCTGGTATCAGAACTTGTTTGAGTATTCGGTTCTTGCTGGAAGCTCCACGTCGGCTACTTATCACTGAACCCTCGTATGCACCAACCTAAATTAATTTAATCATTTGTAATTATACACCTAATAACAACAGCTTACAATATAATAGCCAAAAATAGAACATTATTTTTATTTTAGAAATCCTTACAGCACTGATTGGTGATAAGTTTTCTTTATTTGCAGTTAGGTTTCTGTTAGAAGTGCCAGGTCGTTTGCCAATGACCAGTGGAAAAACACTTTCGCTCGTGCCACGACTCATTTCTTCCATGGTTTTCTCTACTTGCACACAATGATGCATGGAACATTTGAAATGGTCCCACAGTAATTTCACCGATGACGGAAGTCCGCTTCCATCGCTATTGATATTTGCACTACTTGTCCATCCATTATTATCCGCAATCTTAACATTTGTGGCAATCTTGCTGAACTTCGCACCTTTAATTGACAATAATTACAGGAGTTATTAATTTATGCTAAAATTTGTAAACAGTACAGATGCTATTTAAAGTTAATCAAAGTATGAACCTTCATAAAACACTGCTTGAAAGTCAGCATCTGGACCGTTTTCCATCAGCATACATTTAGCTTTTGAGCTATAGTAAATAATTTTTGGGGTTTTGGCTTTCACAAGATCAACGAAACGTGATGCATACGAATATTTTTTCAGGTGTTTTTCTGGGATACTTTCAAAACTGTAAATGGCATCAGCACCACCCGGAGGAAAGGGTGGAGGTTGGCTAGCGGGAGGTACGCCTTTTCCTTTGTTTGGGTAGTATATGACAATCTACAAAAGCAAAAAATTGATATAAGATTAATTCTGACAGTGACGAATTAAATGGAACACATAACAACCGTAAAACAAAATTCTCCCTTATCAGTTTCTTGTCTTACCCGTAAACCATCCGACGATATTCGAAGAACTTCTACCACTTTTTCTACTTTGTGCTTAATTTTAATGAACTCCAAGCAAGCTTCTCCAGTGTCAAGAACATTGAGGATCGCTTGTTTGGTTTTTTGGCGGATAGGCTCTAGGCGTTTTGTACTTAATGGTCGAATTTGCAAGTCGCGTAAAGTGCGTACAAATTCGGTTTCTTTACTGATCTCTTCTGGTACTTGAACTGGAGGCATTTGTTTCACAGGCTCTGTCTGATTGACATTCATACAACCACTGTAGTTTACATTTGAATGTACACATGTAGAACTGCAACCTTTTGTACAAAAGTTTCTGTTGTGCAAACACCCACAAGTTTCCAAATGTGAACACTGCTGGGTACATTGCCTCCATGCATGACTACAGTTGTTTTCGGTGTAGGGGACTGACTGAATGTTATTGTTTGAGTGGCAGTGTAAATTGTTTCCAGATGAGACTGGAATTCCTCCTGACCCTAAGGGTGGTTGACACCGTGAGGCAGATTCAGAATTGCACCAGCTTCCTTGCCCAGGGGGAGCAGGAGTACTAGGACACATATGACCACTGGACATGGAGCAGCAACTATTTGCTATTCCAGAACGATTTGCCGTTGTCGACGAAATAGGAGGTTGAAGTGGAGGAATTTCATTGAAAGACGGTGGACGTGAGGATGCTGATAACGGTTTTGACCAAGAAGCCGCCAATCGAGCACGTTGAGAATAAATGTTAGTGTTTATTGGCACTACACCGTTCGTATTGGAATAGGACTTGGATGTTAAACAACTCGATGAAGCAACTCCACTGTCATGTGAACCCCAGCGGTTGGAATCTGATGAAATGTATGAGTGTCGGGTCATAAACGGATGTCCCATAATTTTACTCAACTTTATTCTGTCTTTCGGGTTCTTCTTCAACAAAGACGTCATCAAGTCTCGAACTTCCGCTGACAAATGGAGTGGAAGTTTAATTTCCGTCATGGCCACCAGAGTCAAAGTTGATTTGATTCCATCTTCGGTATCAAATGGAGGTTTGCCAACTAAAACAGTGTACAACATAACACCCAAACCCCAGACATCGGTTTCCAAACCGTGAGATGCTCGAGTTGCTATTTCTGGTGATATATAGTTTGGTGTACCGCACATAGTTTTATGTTTTTCATTCGGATCTGTCAGCTGTGTTGCCAATCCAAAATCTCCAATTTTAACGTGCATGTTTTCAGTTAAAAGTAGATTCGTCAGGGTTATATCTCGATGAATAATATACTTCTCATGGAGATAGAGAAGTCCGTCCACGACTTGCTTCAAAATATGTCTTGCTGCGTCTTCACTTAACGCAGTTTTTTTCTCTTTTAGGTACTTTTGTAATTCTCCATTTCGACATAACTCCAAAACCAAGTAGACTTTTCTGTCGTCGTAGAATGATGTGTACAATTCTAAAACTGATGGATGCTTTAATTGGTGGTGAATGTTGATCTCCTGCTGAACCCGATCAACCATTCCTTTGGCCTCCATCAGTTTCCTGTCAATCATCTTAATGGCAACTTCCATACCAGTAGTTCGCTGTCTAGCTCGGAAGACTTGGGCGAAGCCCCCAGCACCCAGCGATTCATAAACATCATAATTCTCAATTGAGTCACCACGATGATATTCTCCCATGAGTTACAGTAGTCCATACACTGCTCCGTTTCACACATTCGAACAATTTTTTCAAACAAATTATTTCATTTTATTAAGTACTTCGTACTTAAGTATTCAGTATTTAATTATTAAATATCTTGCGTTTTATTAACTTATGTTAAAATGACACTTGACACACAAGACACAGCACAAACACAGGTTATTTTTTTGTAACCCTTTAAATGAGACTTTCACATTCACAAGCAGGCCAGAGTCGCCAGAGACAGACAGACAGCCAAAAGCAATGCAAAGTAAAAATATGATAATAGTGAACAGATAAAGACTCATGTGTCCGTTGACTCCCGCTTTACCCTTTGCTCCACTGGACCAGTCACATTGAAAGTGCTCACTTTAGAATGGGGCAATGCGCTACAAGTGAAGTGTTTACAACTAAACTCCATATAATGTGTGTTTAATTAAAACACAGTTGTGTATATAATAATAATCTTATCTTCATCTTTCAGATCAATCTGAGATTTTTTCCATGCACTGTAGTTTATTCACTAAACTTTAATGTCAAGTGTCAATGCAATATACGAAATGAACAATTTTCTTTTCATTTACGTCGTATTTTCTTATGTAACACATTTATGACTTTTCAGTATTGCAAATCTTGCAACTTGCAATGAGAATGAACACTGAGAATAAAGGCATTTCTGGATTGCATCAATTGCATGCGGCACGTTGCTTTTATACACAGATCTCCTTTATCACTATCACTTCGCTTTACGAAACATAAAACTCTCCATTCGTCTCACAACAGTCCAGCTCATCTGTCTGACTGCGCCTTTTCCATTTCCTTCATGCATTCTTTTTGTCTTCTTTTCTCAGCAAATTCTATTTCGTAGTTCATTACTGGATTTTAATTTTCAGAATAAAAAACTGTTTCTGTATTGACTGAAGATGAATCAAATGAAGAGAGGTGTGGAAGGAATGTATAGATCGTTGTTAGGACCCGTGGTTCGTCGTCAGTGTCGGTGTACCAGTACCACTGGAAAAGTTGGAGAACCATCCTCGAGTGCTATCAAAGGAATACAAACTGTATCGGGTACAATATTTAATGATTACAATGGAACATCGTATTGATTGACGCATAATTATACATTTATTAATACAATTTCTAACGGCTAACGGGGTATTAAATATTTTGTTTTTAGCTTCTACAGCGTCTCAACTTAAACCGGAGGAAAGTGTGATAAGTGAACGACCACGAAAATTGGGGGTTCCCCTGGATGTACCACTCCCTGGCCTACCGAAACCTTCCTTTTCGGACGCAGAACGAATATCGTATGAAACAGAAGTTACAAAGTTAAGCAATGGTCTTCGTGTGGCTTCCCAGGCTAGACCAGGAAGATATTGCACAATTGGTGTAGCAATTAAATCAGGGTCTCGATATGAAGAATCATTTACTAAGGGCGTTGCACATGTTACGGAAAAACTTGGATTCCTCGTAAGTGTAGTTTCAACATACGAAATACTTTCGAACATATATTGTTTAGTGTCTATTTTCTAATGTCAACGTAATGCTACTTCTAGACAACGAATCTTTTCCCAGAGAGAAGCAACATGATCCAGGAAATGGAAAAGTATGGTGCAATTTGTGACGCTCAAACTTCCAGGTATATAATCTAATTTTAATTTTGAAATATTAACATAACTAATCGTTTCCTTGACTATCACCTAACCAGTAATGATATCAAATTGTTTCTTTTAGAGACACAACAGTATATGCAATATCAACTCAGGTGTCTGGACTGGATAAAATGATGAGATTGCTAGGTGACGCCATTTTTAGACCGAGAATGACAGAAGACGAAATAAACAACGTCCGACAAACGATTCTGTATGAAATAGAAGACATGCAGTTGCGTCCAGAGAAGGAAGCCGTTATTTTAGAAATGATCCACGATGCTGCTTGGAGCGATAACACCATTGGCTTCTCCAGATATTGCACCGGAGGAAATGTAATGAATATTACAAGGGACGAGTTGTTGAAATACATGAAGGCTACTTATGCCCCTGAGAGGATAGTTGTGTCTGGTGTCGGAGTAAACCACAAGGAATTGGTAGATCTCACTAAAGAATATTTCACAATTGACAATGCAACTTGGAATGTGGAAGGTATTCCAGCGGTTCCAATGAAAGACATCTCTCCAATATACACTGGAGGCGACGTTCGAGTAAGAACCTCTTGCTTTGATTTTGATTCATGCCGAAAGGTTTTTGATACAATTTTTGAAAGTAATTATTTAAATAGACTGTAAAAGATCATATTTTATTTGTACAGATTCATCAAGATTTTGCCCAGTTTAATGCCGGGCCACTTCCGGTTCCCAAATTAGCGCATATGGCATTAGGTTTGAAGTCAGTGCCTCACGTAGATCCCCTGTTTATTCCAGCGTGCGTCTTGAACATCTTGATGGGTGGAGGAGGATCATTTAGCGCTGGAGGACCTGGAAAGGGCATGTATTCCCGACTTTATACCAATGTACTTAATCAGTAAGTAACCAGAGAATTGGAATCCATCAAATTACACTGTTTTAGTTTCATCCAAATCAATTTGTAGTTACATAGTATTTGGGTTGTTGGATGTTACGATTATTCAAAAATTTATCTTCCTTAGCAAACACTGGGTCTATAATGCCACGGCATACAACAATTCATATGCCGACGATGGTCTCTTCTCCATTTATGCTTGTGCACCCCCTGAGTACATGGCATCGTTAACAGAAGTACTCATCCAGGAGTTTCATAAGATGACCGAAAGTCTAGACCCGGAAGAATTCGATGTAAAAATATATTTATTTTTGAACCACTTACTATTTTTTAGTAACACTAAAAAGTTCCTAAAATTTTTTTTTTTTTTTTATTTCTATTTTAGCGTGCTAAGCGGCAACTCCAGTCTATGCTGCTGATGAACCTTGAATCTCGTCCGGTACTTTTCGAAGACATTGGTCGGCAGATTCTAGCACATGGCCATTACAAACCCCCAACGGAGTACATGCGTTTGATAGGTATGGTACTTTTCTTTGACATAACAGTATGTGGAATCAACACAAGGACGATAATCCAAATAGTTCGCTGATGATCGAAATCGAAATGTTCTATTCAAATTTGTGGTGATAAGCGAACTTTTTGGATTTTCAACGTTGGGTTGACTCTCCCTATAGTTTGTTTGATTACATGCACTACAACTGACAGTAACTATTTTATTGTACAGATGAAGTTACTGAAAACGACATCCATAAACTGGCTGAGCAAATGCTAAAGTCGAAACCGAGCATGGCGGCTTTGGGTCTTTTAGATCGTCTACCTGAATATAAGGAAGTCGTAAAAAACGGTCCAGAGGGAGAAATCATGAAGGATCCTACTTCAGCTTATTTTCGTAGACGATAAGTCATTTGTATTCGTTAGGTAGCTTTACTTCTAATAATTAATAAACCCATTTTGTTAAGAATTTTATTCGAATTACAACATCGAACGTAATCAGATGAATAAATTAGATAATATACAATGTTATAATAACGTTGTTAGTTGTTTATATCAGCATTATACAAAATATAATGTTTAAATAAAGAGGCATGCGCTGAGCCTCAGCGGCTCATGTATGTGATAGTATATGTAGCCATACACACAGTAATAGAAAACTGTCACAAATTATTCGCAAAAAGCACAATCATCCCAGCGTCATAAAGTGGATGAAAAACAGAGATTGGGTATTTGTCACACAAAAAAAGCAGATATTACCTGCAGGCGGTAGAGGCCAAAAACGACAAATGGTAATTGTATTAAAATGATGAATCAGCTTGTTGTATTTCATCTTTAATAGATATTATTATTTACTAATAAATGACAGTTTGGCTCGTAAATATCCATGATTTTGTTGTGACCCAAAGTCATTAGAAGAAACTTCAAAATCAAGAAATGTTGTCATACGCGAACTGTGTTGATTTCATTGAAGTCGTGTGTGCAATGACATTACATGACCTGAGAAATGCTATTTTGCATCAATCAGCGTAACCTTTCTAACCCTTGTGTCCTTGACAATTACATTGAAATAGATAATGAGAATAGGTTGCATAAAATTTATTGTAATGAATGATAATGCGTTTTCCGACTACTAGTTGAAAATAAATTGGCACCAGCTAAAGCCATGGGTCACCGAAAGAAAGACTAGATTCTTTATTGTAATTATCTTTGGAGATACAAAAATTTATGTTTAAGGCTACAACATGAAAACTTTCACATTCATAATCATGTTACGTATACCTAGCATATTAAATTTGTATCAAGATATGAAAACATTTCGTACTTAAAACAGGGAGACGAACTGAACTAATGCTATGTAAAAATTTAACAAAATTCATCCTGAATTGCCCACTTAAAATAAACACGCATAACCAAACCAACCAAGCAAGTTTTTCTAGAGAAAAATCTGCTTTCGTCAAACGAAAAAATCTGTGTGCATTAACAAATCGAATATCAACGTGACACTTTATGAATTTATAAATTAAGTAATAATTTATACAAACGTCCTATACTTTCTTGAGATTTGAGACATCAGAGATCTAACCGTGTATCAGAGATCTACAGTTCTTATATTTAGCAATACTGATTTCCGAAAACATTTGCATACAAAATGTAAAATGAAACTTGTAGTGGTGTTTTGCTTTAGTTAAAAATATTAGCATCGTATAATCAATTAGATGTGAAACGAATTTGTTAATTACTAATCATTCCTAAAATAACAGATTTACATATCTTCTACCACTTCATCGTAAATATATACTTAATACATACATTTATATACAATTTGTAATTGTACAGCTATCAACAAACAATATCCAAAATTACAAAGAATTTAAAACCAATGAGCAGAGTCGTCTCCAGAATTTTGGCGTTTCAATTCGGCAAAATTGGAAAAGCGACTAATGACATTTAGGTAATTTAAGAAGACATTTAAACTTGGATTTGTACTTGTACAAGTGTACAACAAACAACCTTAAATAGACATACGATGTAGCAAATGAGATCTTACATACAATTAAAACCATACATTATAAAGTATGGTGAAAAACTATAAACATATTAAAAATATGATGAGTAAATATTTTATTATAATTTATATAATATGAAATGCTTAAAATTTGAGAATTAAATTATATACAGTTATACACACTTAAAACCTATATAATTCAGATTTCAAAAATTCTGCAGAATTTTCTAGCTCGCATTAGAAAATAAATTACTTTCGACACTTTCTTTAGCCACATTCTGTTTTAAACGCGCTATTAACCGGGTTGTGTTTTCTACAATGGATATGTAGTAATAATCGAAAAAATGTAGCCGATAGACCCACGAAAAGAAATCATCCGCATTTGACTGACTAGCATCTCATAACTGAAACCGAAATGGACATCTCGTACCTTGCGAATGTTATGTTTTCAAACATCTCCTTTTCTAATTACAAAATGACCAACAATCGAGAACTCACTCATCATGGCGATCATATCATGCCAGGTGGTACGGGTAGATGTTCCTGTCCAAACTGATCCCTAAATTTATCGCTAAGAAATGTACAGTTTACAGTTACCAAGATGGTATCTAACCATTTTACAGTTACACGCTACATTCAGAAACGGCGATACTTAAAAACATAAACTCTTATGCAAATGTAGTTTCGTTTGCACCAATTCTTTCATAATGAGAATCAGAGAGCCAGTGCCATTGGTCAAACGAGAATATCTTGTGGATCTACGGCAGTAGCGGTTATTGTGGCCGAAGCCTCATAACCACAAGTGGGAGAGGTTTTTTTGGACGCCACGGTAGCACTGATTCCAACGTTACGGACGAGTGGCAAGTCTGCTGTTTGCTGTTCGACAACTCCCACTTCGGTGGAGATCACTTGGTCAATATTTGTAGAAATGGACATTAGCTGCTCGACACCTACCGATGCCATTTCAGCCAGTCCAGCGGCCAACTTTGTGTCCTCTCGTCGCATCCCTTTCATGGCTGTGTAAATGGCAGAAGCAGCAATCAGCGAGGGCTTCCATCCAACAAAGCGGGGCTCTGAATTAAATTTAATTCACATTTAATAATGTAAGTACTAAATTTGTCAACTGACTAATGAAGGGTTTTAAATAAAAAAGTTACCTGTGGAACATAAGGCAATAAATGTGACAGCATGACGACGAATTAGCTGACTGTATTTGTTGCCTAGTGTGTAACTTTGGTTTGGGCTTCGAACCAAAATGAAGTCGACAAAATCATTGGCAGTGATGATATTAATGTCCCAGTTGAGCTGAGACAGGATGACCAATTCCCATGTCTGCAAAAAAAGTCACAGGTGAAAACGGAAATGAGTCTTTGTGAAACTATTTTTATTGTAATAACTATCTAAAACAATGGAATATTCCAAGCAAAAGTTAAGAGAAAAACAGTGTAAAGAAAAAAAAGCAGAGGGGTTGTGAATGGCCTCCAAAATGAAGTGCAACAACCTAACGAGGTCCTATTTTTTCAACTGGACAAGCCCTGCTTGGAAGTCATAATAATACATGTAATTTCCAAAGCATTTGTTTGTAGCTGGACGAATATGACATGGGGTGATTATTATCAAGAAGGCGAGAAATGAAAGGATGAGCAAACCGGATGAGTGTCAAGTAAAAGTTTCAAGTCAAGCAACTGAAGCAGAAGGAAATGAGGGCAAGGCGGATAGCAGGAGTTGTTTCGTTTTCGTTATTCAAGAGAAACGGATATTCTGGTTAAGGTCGACTGGTTACAGAGCACCATATAATTGTGTGCAAAGCACGATAAACTCTTTTTATCCAGATGTACTCGGCATAGTATGCAAAAACTCTCCATGCTATCATTATCATTGTTATTACTATTAAACTTTTACTTAGCTGAGCTGGGGTAGCTTGAAAGGTGCATTTGTATTCTCAAGAATTACTAAATTCTTTTTCAGTTCTCCCTGTCTGCTGAACTCATCCCTCTCGCTTTAACAAGACCCAGTGGCCAACATTATTATGAACGAGAAAAAAATGCTAAACAAACTGTGTTCTGTGAAAAGGTAACATGAGAATAGCAAATGAGAGATTCTCCTTATGCCTATATTCAGCATCATTTCCTTTTCGCCCCGTCCATCCGCTGCTTCTTTCTGTTCGATCAAATTCATTTCTCATTCAGAAAGACGAATGTAGGAGTGGGAGTTGAGTTGTATCTGTATGTCTGCCAAGAGTGCATAATTTCACGATAACTCTTTTTACACTCTAGCCCAGTATTCCAGACAGAAGCAATCGAGATCGGAGCACATGGCAAAGAAGTCATTAAAAGCTTGCATGCAGTATTTACTAGGAGAAACTTAAATGCTGGAAAAAGTCATAAATGCGATGCTCATTGTTATGAATGTAAAAGATAAGCGTTGTGATTGGCCTCGCCTGGTAAATTAGGTACTACTACGTACATATTTGAATAGAAAGAGGTGAAACAAAGACAACGGAAGGATCAAGTCAAGTCATCGGCCAAATTCAAGGTTTTTAGTTTTGTTGAATCCTTTTTTGCTTATATAAAAAAATATACTCGTTTCAACTTCCTTTTTTCTCTGAACTTGTTCCATTTGCAACATATGTTCACCCAATTCTCGTCTCTTGCTCTTGCTCACCACATGAGCAGGCACACATTTCCTTTGTATGAATTTTGAAAGTTTATTATAACCTTTGACAAGTTTTAAAACTTATAAATGTTCAGCATCAACTGCAAATTATATTCTTATAACTATATACATTAATGCCCTCAATTTCCAGTTCTAGGAAAAAAATTCTCAAAATACCCCAACGGAACTTTTGCCGTTGTTTGCGCTTTAATATACATGTACATAAAGCCAAGCAAGTTGCTCTTAGAACACCTTTAAGACGCCAGCAGTAGGTTTTTTAATAGATGCAAACCTAAAAGCAATTAAACTTATGCTTCTCCCGACATGGTAATGACATGTAAAATGCCGTCACCACACGTGTAATTTACATCTGTACGACTACGAATTTTACACTTCAAATGTACCTTGGAATCTATTACAACTAACACTGCCGATATGCTTACAACTTAAGATAAAGCACATCCGGTGATTGAATCTTGATTTATTCAAATACACTAGTTTTGAAAAAAACATCGCTTTGGGAAGCGTTTTCTTCAATCAAATGTAAAATCGCAAGGCAAAAACTCCAATACTCCAATTCCTCTTGATTGTCTTGAATTCGAACAAGATTTTCCATTAAAATGAGGCGACATGAAAAGTGCCGAGTATTCGTGGACTAACAGAAGAAAATTGAACAGAACATTAGCATGCGTGTATATCAACGTCAAGACTCCTGAGTCCTGACGAAGTCTAAATTTTCCCACAGCACGCAGCTCATTCCATTTACGAACCATCCTTGATTTGCATGCACGAATCCGTTTCCATTTTTTAAATTAGGACATCAACGGGATATGCTAAATTACAGTCTCCTAGCTTAAAACTATTTTCGTCACTTTACCTGACAATAATTAGCTTCCACTACTGCCATCGTCATCATCATCACCTCAATTTCCAGTTTCAAAGTGGATGATAGCGCCTTATGAGAAAAACGCTAGCTTAGGTAACATGAAGTAAAGTAGTGAATAGGTGAAAAAAGAAAGAAGGGTCGTATTTCATGAAAACCGTCCATCGTCTTCTTCCCATGATAAAATATGAAACGAAAGTGTCAATGTACCGTCCGTAATGGCCATGTTCCTTCCTTCATACTCATACTCATACACCGAGCCCCCTCATCATCGCGTTCATCTAGAAGTCTACGCATGACATCGTAGCAGGGGCACTTATTTGATCATCATCACGATTACTGGAGCCCTTCACTCCACTCACTCACCCAAACTTCTTCTGCTCGTGTGAAATGAATTTTTTTCTCGCCGTATTTGTTCCTCGGACAATAATACTCAGTGAACAATTCATACCTAGTGGCCTTTCTCATCCTTCCTCCATCAAACCATTATGTTTGCTTTGATAAATGCACGATAAATGCGGTGATGGGTCGATGGGTGCTACACAACTTCCTGTCTTTTAACTTTACGAGTCTCTACTCATACATTCTTTATACATTATTAAACTAGATAAGGGGACGAATTACTGAGGACAGTGTTTTCGCGTTTTAACATTCTCAGCGTGGTATGCTTTATCGGGAGTGACTCTAAAACCAAATAATGTTGATCAGATTAATTGAATTGCAAATTATTTAGTGACGCTGATCATATTCGATGGTAAAATAATATCGAAAATAACATGAAAAAATGTGTGAAATTTAGATGGCCTCGTTGACTACAGCTGCCACTTATGTACAAGGACCAAATCCATGGTAGAAAAGATACCTTTCGGTTTTTGAAGTGGAAAGCTGCATATTCATGGAAAATGCGAAACAATGCCTGCAGTTGTAATTTCATTTTAAGGAAGATAAAAGTTGAACCTTCAGTTGCTTATCCAGTCTAAATATGAACCCAAAGGGGAACATTTTATGAAAAATTATTCAGCTTGTTTGGTAGATGCACCAATTTGCTACTAATTTTACGAACATGTTGAGCAAAGAGTATTCGGTATATCCAGGAAAAGGTTAATTTGATTCTTCAAAGATACTGTTATATCTTGGAGTTTTTACATTTGTATCAAACATGTGCAGTAATTTTACTTTCATTAACTCGTGTCGCACCTGTGTCGATGAGTCACAACATCTGTACTGTACCACTCATGATGGCACTCTTCATTTAGTTCTATTCTACAATAGGATAACAATAGTAAAAATTGTAGTTGCAGCCAACTATGAAATGTACTTATGCAGTTGTGAAGAAGTATTTCAACTGAAGGAGATTTTGTTTAATTTTTGGATGCCAAAAGAGGTATGAAATATTCTGTTAGGACGTGGCAGATATTTTTTGGGGGAGGATTCACATGCAAGAAGCTACCTGACGACAGGCGACGTTTGCTGGAATGAAGGTGGCTCGAGCTCACACAAGCATGACGGTTAAATAAAGGGTTGTTGGAAGAAACTACAGAAGGAAGTGAACTTCCAGTCAGCTTCGTCGTCGTCGTCAAAAACTTATTTTGTATACCTGCTTGTCGAGACAAGCTTCTCTCAACTCACTTCACTTCTCTATCAAGCTCAACAACCTTCCCTTTTACCTGAGAGTTTACACCAAGCCTTTTCCGTTCTGATCCCACTCAAGCCTATCGAAGACATGGAAGAACGGAAGGTGGCCAATTATCAGACAATGCAATCTTGAAATGAATAAGGGGATGAATTCAATATAATGATATGCTAGTAATGATATTGTACCTGCCTGGTTCGTTAGCCTAGCTAAGATTATAGAGAAATGGAGTGGATAAATATAAACAAAATCATTAGCATTAGCCAAGGTTTCTTTGTCTACTGCTCTATTTAAAAAGAACAGAGTTTCCAAGCAGCACTTGGGAGTATAAAAAAGTTTATGTCAGCGTGAAGGTAATTACTTTCGATATTATGGAATATATAATAACGTGGCATGATATGAAAACTGTCATGAGCGAAGTGTTCGGTGAGAAAAACGACTAATACAGAAATAATGAAAGAGGAAAAGTTGGAAAATGTAGGACGAATATTGAAATCATAAAATCGGCTTGAGAAAATAATCCCAAAATGAAAGAAGAAAAAATGTGAAATTGCTGCGTGACAATTTTTCTCTACTGCGTAACTTAACTGGCTATTATCATATTAGCGTATCATTTATCATTAGCTTACCCGCAGAGACTGTGGTGAAACACTGCTGTCCGTGTACCAGGAGAGAAGTTCCAGTGAGAAATGGTTACACTGACGGGATTTGGAAGCCAGTAAAAGACACACACAAGCCACCATCTGCAATTGCTCTTTCTTGATATTGCATGTTGCCAGAAACTGATCAAGAATTCCGACTGCTAGTGGGAAAACGGCTTCATCACACCTCTGCTCCTCGCATACCTGGAAAAACATGTGAAACGATATTGTAGACGAAGTTTTTAAAAAGTGTAACGTGCATGAACGAAACGGTCACTGATTTATTCCGCCACTGGCAGTACAATAAAAATTTGAATTTATCTGCCTGTCGGTGTTTGATTGCATGCATTGCAATGAAAACAATGCCGTTTCCAGCTATTTTCTGTCAAAAAAGTTTCTTACTACTGTAATAAAACCGGCATCACTCCCTTAATTACTTGAGGCGAACACGATTTTTTCTCCAGCCGTTGAGGTTTATTGCGGGTTTAATGATGGAAGATGTAACGGTCTGGCTGCTCATTGTACTCATTCTCGACTATTATTATCATCGACTTACCTACCTCTTATTTATATAAACCAGTCGATTGATCACCAATCATCTGAACGTGCCCATGTAATATTGTGTATGTAATATTTTCTATAAGTAGGCTACTTTAAATATTTTAGAGCTAAACTGATCGTCGCTTGGGTATATTTTTAATTTTTTAAAACCCAAATATTATTTTCGATCAATACGGAGAAATGATTGCTTACGGCATAACACACAATTATTTATAGCCTAGCCTGTAGGTTTAAGCTTTACAGTTCATTTCTTGCTGGCATTTCACCATAATGTTCGCTGCCATTGATACTTGTGCTGCTGCGCAATCGTAATCGTGCCTGATTCTGATCTGACGCATTGCAAAGCAAATTGTGCTACCCAAACGTGAAAACGTTGTAGTTATTTAGGTCATGTTCGGAAACTACAAGATCGGTAGATTTAGTGTTTAAGCAACCACCCCTTCGATTTCAAATGCTTATAATTTACATATTAAAGCAATGGTTTTTGTTTTGCTTAATGTTATGCTTTTAGCCAATTTCAACTCTGACTACAAGGCACGCTTTTATGCTTTCGTTGCCACCCTGTAAGCTGATTTCTTCTACTTTTCCTGATCACTCCAGTAGATTTTTTGAATAAAGGCATAACTGCATAGCAATATTGGTATGACGCTGATGTTTGATATTTAATACGAGACTGAGACTTTTCTATTCTATGTTTATAATCTAATTATTGATATACTGTACTTATAAGCCTACTCCGTAGCCCAGACTTCAGTGAGTATTTTTTGAATCTATCTTAAGCATCGATGGTAATACATTATGTGTGTGTGGTAAAAGTAAGAGAAATTATGCAGGTGCTTTGGAAAAGAAATTGTCGAAATTAAGGTGTTAATAGTCTTAAGATACACAATGAGTGTTAGATAAATGATGATATCATTTACATAATCAGGCAGTTTTCATGACTTGATCAACTGCTCTTGTGTGGCCCACCAAACGTTTGTATCTGCACGTGACCACGACTTGGCGTTATGATAATTTTAAAATAAAATAAAACTGTTTGAAATCTCACCTCCAACATCCAAGATGCAACAACTTTCCTCATGTAAGGCAGAATATCATTTTTGGATGAGTTTGCAAAATAGTTTTTTGATGGTCGCATCATGTACTCCAGCGACTTGAGTCGCTTCATAACATGCGGATGATGAAGTATTGCAGGGTCGAAGAATGAGTGACATCCTTCCTCACCATTTTCAGGCGTTGCGTCAAGATCATCGGCTGGTGGTTCTGAGCACAGTAATTCGGCCAAAACGGGCACCTGAGGCTGACAACATGGTACATCGGGAGTAGTATTTTCCGGCGCTCCGGCCTCCATCATCATGTGTGGTTGCATGTTTCACTAATTCTTGAGATTCCTCACAATTGGTCACAAAACGTAGTAGAATAACTCTTAGAGATGATTGTAAAAACAGTTTATTAAAAGTTGTCACCAAAATGTTGAACACTTCACTTTTCCAATAAGTCAATTTTATAAAATCGATATCTCCGACCGAAATGTGTCGTTTCCAAAACTCAGCTGATAATTCCAGTTCCACAAAAAAATATTTGGTGGTCAGAAAAAGAAAGTTTCGAAACACAAGATACTCGAGGGGTTAACTCAATCTATATGAAGTTAGATTAGTTGGGAGAAGTAGCGAGCGTGAGAAACGCATGTGTACCTCCTAGAGAAGCTCCTCAACAAGTGAGTCAACGTCCGTCTCTGTTTCTTCTACTTAACGTGTACTTCAAAGGAGCAAAAGACTTTCCTTCATTCCTTCTTCACGTTGCGTTTCGATATTCTGAGAAGTAGCAACACACAACAGACTCTAGAAGAAAAAGAAGCTGTTTCACGGGAGAGAGAGACGCTTTCAGAGAACACGTAGAGCTCGTCATCAACCCAACAACTGTAGCCTAGCAATGAAACATAGGATCAACATTCGCATCATTCTGCTCTTGGCTGTGAAATTCAAAGCTGGATTAAATATTATTATTTTGACCCAGGCCCAGAAAAACCTCACTCACGTTACCTTACTTGACTAGGGCCAGGTATACCATTGCCAAGTTAAAGCCACGCTTCTTATTTCTCTCATGCCACTCCTCCGATATATGTATTTATTGGAAGACTGAATTTACCCAAGAACATGAAAACTGTGTGGCACGCGACTGCTCCTGACTGGAAGAGAATGAATATGCTATAAAACTCCGTTGACTTTAACAACAGTACAAGAGCGCACGTATTAATTTTTGTGCGTATAGCGTTATCAAATACGTGAAAATAGTAATATTATTATGCTACATTAAAGATATATCTACCTGGGCAACATTTGTGTTGGTCCATAAATTTTGAGCTTGAAGTGAACCAATTCCCGTGAATAAGGGGAAAATATTGGTGGTGGTGGAACGTAACGTAACGTAACGTGCACCACATTTACCCAGGAATTGTTGCCTCTTTTCTTGAGCTGAGACCATAAGTGTGCATTAATGAATATAAAGGGTGAGGCGAGTGAGAATGACGGTAGGGTCTTTTTCGGAAAACTGGATCATTGAAAATGTCTGCACACTAACATTGCCACTCTTCACCAATGCATTCGCCATTCATCCGATCGCATCACAGAAAATATGTCAAAAAAATTATTCAATGTAAAGTTCGGTTTCGTTGCTATTTTTACCATTGAAAATACACATTGCGTGACGTTGCAGCCCAGAATAATGCTTTCTTATTATTATTATTATCCTACGTTCGGATTTTGTCTGCAGGTAAACCAACTTGAAATGCCAGCAGTGTGTCCTGCCCTCTGCTTTCTTTATTGTACCATCATCCCCTTCTGGCTGTTTATCGTTAGTGAAAAAGGGGGATGATTTTTATACTGACTGAATCAGCTGCCCTGAAAAACTGGGGATGATGAATTCAAGTGAATATTAGGGGAAATTTCCTCTCTCCCTTCCGCTGGATAAATCATAAAATAATATGCAGCAGACACTGCTTGAAACTGGCGAGAAGTTTTTACCTGAATCGCTCTCGTTAGAAATGCATACTAGTGTGAGTATAATGATATTTCACTAACAAAATGGATCTTTTCATCTCTTCTTTCATGTCGATGCCTTTGGATTCGGAGTGGACAGAGAAAGCAGTGTGCTTATAAGTTGTAATTCTGATACTTATGTTCAGGCTCTGTATATGTTTCTGATGGCGTTGCTTCAACCAAGTAACTGAGCATATTCGCGACGAAAAACTTGAGCCGGAGGAACCCTTCGGTTGTAGGAACGGTTTATTTTTTGTACACACCGAAAAAACTATTTATTGCTTATAGTGGCTACATACAACGAGATGTCATATAGAAGATTAACCCTCTCTAAAAGTGTGCTCGATTTTTTGCCTCATGCAACCGTGCCTCTGCATTTATTTAGACCTGGAACCAGTTTTGTTGTTGGTGCACATTTTACAATACAATCATTGTATTACAATGGGCCAGGTGTTCAGAGAAACGTTTCTTTTTTTTCGCTGTTTGCTTTCTTCCTCCATGTGCTCAGTGCTTACTACATTGTTTACTACTACGTCGAGTCGAGTCGCGTCTCTGGCTGAGGGAATTTCGTTAAATGAGAGTCTGTTGGTTTATCAGAAAAGCAGCACATTGTTCTTTGTAAAAGCTTATGCTCGCTGTAGCTTCATGAAAATCAAATGATTACTCATCTTATATCGGACATGCAAGTTTGCCTCACTCATTTCATTTCAGTGAAATCCAAAGTTGTATTTTCTTTTGAAATATATGTGAGTACTGAGTACGATGAAATGAGTGAAATGGTAAAAGTCACGGAGTTTGTAGAACTGGCTATTATATATGTACTATTATGTACAATGAAAATATGAAAACCTGTTAAGTTATACGAAGAAACAATATCAAGTTCAGCGTTGTTCTCACACGTCACACGTTACTGCTGGGCTGATGCAGAAGCTTCAGTATCAAAACGTATATATGCGATGATTGACTCGTTCCAGCTTCCAGGGAGGATGCTCTTAGAGTTTAAACCTTGCAAGCAACCAAGACCTTTGAGTTATCACCATCGACAGCGTTTTGTCATCACGATAAAATGAGAAGGTGACGATCAGGATACTAACTCTGACTGAAATTACACAAAGCAACATATGGTAAATGTATTTAGGTAGCCATTATGTACGTAATTATGCAAAGTTCAATCAAGTAGTTCCGGACATTTAAATCTCCTAGTTTCTTGACACCGACGCGACGTCGGACTACTAAATAGCATGCATTTATACCACTATCACGTTTTGACAGACTACGTTGTACTGAAAAAGCGTAAACAATATTAGTAAGTAATAACAGAAAACTAAATTTAAAAAATAACCTCCGACGAGGATAGGAGGAGGTGGGGCAACGAAACGCATTTAAGTTGAGATATTAGGTGATGCATGATGGAATTGAATGTTTAAAAAACTGAAATTTATGCAACTACGACGTTTCTAGAAGATGTTTGTAAACGGGTGACAATGATTGTATTTTTCCAAGCAATACGAATAAATCGTCTCCACATTTAAATATTTGCTAATTTAGTGAGTCACTCAATTTGTTTCTTTTCCACCATGTCACTTGTCTCATCTCTGTGTAACAAAAATTACCATTTCAAACAATTTAGTAGGTGCCCAAAGAACCAATCCATTTGGTTTAGTTAGAACATTCACAACACTTTTTTCTTACGGTACTTAAAGCCTTCTTACTAAACTCAATTTTTTAATATATCCCTGTCGCCCCGCAGCTGTAATTGGCTAGTTGCATTTATTAAGTTGAAAGACCCTGGACGCATATGCGTATGCTAGATGGTAGGTTAATTGTTTCGTTATTACATCTTCCAGAACATTCAAACAGAGACTCTTATTACTGAGATGATTTCGACATAAGCGATTCAGCGGCGAAAAAAGCGAAGCCGGAGAAAATATGAACATATTGCAAATGTGATGAACCAATTTTGCATGAAGAAGAAGCAGAAAACATATGCTGATTCTTTTTCACGAGAGGTCAAGACACGAAAGCATTTTAATGTCCTTCTTTAATTTGCCGTTCTACAAATATTGAACATTATCAAAAGCCAAGAGAAGATGAATATGAGTGACCATTTACTTGCTTCATTTCATTTGGTGAAGCAGAAAAAACAGCATGCGGCGAAGATGATGAAATGCACATGCTCTAAAACCAAATCCACGTTTTTATTTGAATCGGGTCTTATAGAATTAGAAACATCATTCTAAAGAGTTACAGAATTCCCTTTTAGCCGCAAGCAATGTGGAGGATCGAGAATCGAGAAAACTTGGAAAAAATGTACCAAACAACGAATGAAAATTGGATAAAAGTAGTCAGCCTTTTAAGTGCATGAATATTATAACCGACTTCTTACGGTGATCTTACGAGCATGCATGTACGCAGACGCACTTGCGCACATATGGCTGTGGTTGTTGAAGCAAGGATTCCTATTAATACAGTTGCAACTTTTTCGTTACATGCAATGCAAAAACAGGCAACACTCCGATGCAAAGACCAGACTAGTTTCTTTGGTTTTTTGCTGATCATTTCCACGCGCATGGCAGATGGATGAATATAATATAAAATGACCGGTAAAATAATTGTGCACCCGTCATTTTTAGCCAGCAATCTTCAAATGCTAATTTCTACATAATATATGTACCTATTTCGATTGATCTCATATAATGCAGCATTTCGCCACAAACCGAATTTTACAATACTTGATCACACGAAGCCTTTTGCTTTTACTTGTAACGTTCGACTCGAGTATGAAAATCTACTTCCCAAAGTCCAGCTAAACAATGTTCTGTTCCAGTATGTAAACGAGTCTGCTTCATCAAAAGATTTATTCTTCAAAGCAACAAACGGATGGCAGAATTGCATATTTAAATGCTTCCCTTCAAATGGCAACTGAATTGGCCGATAAAGTCTGACATTTAAAACTACTTTTAATGTCATATTTGCACCCGACAACCCTCGCATTCATGGAAATGATGGAATAGATTTCATGATATTCCAGATTCGTAAAGACCAACGAGGATTATACTAACAAAACAACTACCCTGGTGAAAATGTTTTTGTATGAATTTAGCCACATCACTAGAACTGAATCTACGATTACATTTTTCAATTTGTTTCAATTTTTAATTGTTTCTAGATAAATATTTGAATTAAAATTATTATCGGTAAAGTGTGATTAATGATCATTAATAAAAAATGGAAATAGTATAACGCAACTACTCGTAGCACAAATGTAACACGTTAACAGAACAATGACCTTTGAATTATAAAAAAACGTGTTCAGTATGAAATGCGCAGTAAGTAACTTCCAATTCTTAGCACCAGCATGACGTAGTTTTCTGACTGATAAAAGTTTAGGGCACGGACGCCTTCTGTTAGAAACGTCCGGATGTAAGAATTGACCAATAATGACTAATGATGCAAATTCGAGTGACTTTTAGCAATCTTGAGGCATGAGGTGGGCACGCTTTTTGTATCGGTTACACGCCCCCAACTCCCGTGCCAACATCATGTCGGAAGTTGACACATATTATTGAAAACATTAATTCGTAAACAAAGGAGCTGTGGAGTAATGACCTCATCTTCACTCCTTTTGTCTTTTTAAAGTTCAAAACATAAACAACGCATGAATGTGTAAACAAGGTAAACTACCAATGTAAGAAACAGTGATGAAATGGCGAAGAAAAGCCAGGTTTAACATTTCTTCACGCAACTGGTCACTGGCAAGCGAAACTTGTTGTTACGCTGCTGTGTGCCATGTGCTAAAATGTCTCGATAGAACGAACTCGTGCTGGTCATCTGGTGCACCGATCAAGCGTGTCAAATAATTTGCTCACTTCAGCCATGGTCATAAAATGTATTGAAATACAGTGCTTATAGAATAAGGTATTACGATTCACTATTGGTCCCATTACGATTATTTGTATGGATTATCCCTCCACCCAAAAAAACATTTCCGGTTGATGGCCTTTATGCTTTTGCGAGCTTGATGAAGGCACAAAAAATATTTTTACAAACATTTTTTATATTTGCATGTTTACATTATTGCTGGATTATTTGACTTTCTCCTCGGGGTTAATGAATTCTTAAATGGAACGCATGAAAATTAATGATAATGCATAGAATGAAAACGCTTTCTTGTGAGTGCTTTCATTGTCCTGAAGATGCTTTTGCTCCAATTGAACTTAGACTTGCAATAAAGCGTCTATATTTACACAACATTTCACCACATTGAATCAAACATTGTTGCACGAAACGTTTCTTCCTAAATGTCACCTGGAAAAAACAGAAAACAAAAGATCGAGTGACAAAAGTTTGCAAAGAATAAAACTAGAGCCTCTGATCTCTGTCCATTCGATTTGAAAGAAACTGTGCTGAACTTCTATTCATGTCATCATGAATCAAGATTTGTTCCTAAGAAAATAAAGACAGGAAAGAAGATCAGGAAGGAGAGCTGCATAATGTTGAGGTAGTATTGTGTTCACAACATAAAAACCCAAACACTGCATAACGTGTGATACCTTTTGATTGCGACGTCCAGGCCAAGATGAAAATGACGGCCATTGGACACGGTGGAGCTTCGACTTTTGTTATAAAGTTTGCCTAAACTGGCAGCACTTTTTTGTGATTCCTCTTTGTTATCCCGAAGCCCAACGTTTGTCAACTTGCTGACCAGAGGTTTCGAGATGACAAAGGGCATGCGAAGAAGAAGAACCTGGAACTGTGACCCTTCACATTGGAAACTTTGTTCTGCCTTTGCACTTTCAAGAATGTGTTTGATGCAAGATGTACATATGCAGCCGACATTCGATGTCGGTGCATGCATTGAGAAGAGAAGACAGTTCATAAAAGAGTTTAAAAATGGTTGCTGTTGCGTAACTGAGTAAAGCAACTCCTATTCAAAATGCTGGACTTTCAAATAGAATATTTTCTTTGGCTCACGTTTGAATGTCGAGGAAATGCCAGAGGTATCTTGACAAAGGCTTTTTTTAAAGAACAGTTCTAGATTTTACAGAATAGAGCAGAGAAAGAAACTCGGTTAATAGAAAAGGTGTGAAACCGACACAACGTTTTTACGATTAAACTTCACGTTGCATTTTATGAAGACGTTCGTTCAATTGATGTCTTTTCTTTCCTTTGGTGACTTGGTAAAACATAGGGATTGACAAATTGAATCACAAAAGAGATATTTTAACAAAGTCTACGTATGTCCATTGCTACACATCTTGACATCATAAGAGCATGTCACAATGATACTCAAAGGCAACAAAAAATTACTTTTACATAATTCATATCTATAGGAAAGCAGATTGTTCTATTTATTCCTCGAGTCTCGGGTCTACGAGGGCAGGTGGGTTGGAAATATCCACAGTCGTATAAAGTTAATAAGGTGTAAAAATATGCACAAAATAGTTAAATGCCACTCGAAAGATGTACTGACTTTTTAAAGAAACCTGGTAGCAGTTTTTTAAATAGGCAAGTTGAGGAAAGAAATGCAACATTATTCTTCTGTTGCATAATTTGGAATAGAGTTTAAAACTAAGAGAAAAGCTTCGAGAAAATTGAAAGGCATAAAGGCATACATGAAACAATTGTCGGAAATTTTTCAAAGTTGCAAAGAAGTGGAGAAGTATGACTGAGTAATTATACATCCCATGTCTACTTGGAGACAAACTCTGTATCGGGAGCTCAGTGCTCTCAAAATCTTCAGCTTGGTTTAGCAGCAGGTTGTGTTTATGAGTAATAATATTGGTTTTATTTATAGGTATCCATTGTTTAAAAGGACAAACGCACGCGTCTGTCGAAGATAATAAGAAAGTGCAACTAAACTGTTCTTCCAGTTAGGAGTAATTTTCTGCCGTGGAGCAGGATTTTTTTAAACGCTAGTGGAAAACCAAAGGTATATTTTTGTAATGACGAGAATGATGAGGTATCTTTTTAATGTGAAGACTAAGTGAAGAAACTAGTAACGTAACAGCTGTCGTCGCTCTGAATTGCCTAATGTTGCATTTCCATTATACCTGTCTGAAAATCCAACTATGTAGTATGTACATACTTAACACTTCTTGAAACATTCGAAAAGATTGAAACACTCTTGCAGACATCACATCCACATCACTGCACACTTAACCAACAAAATGGGCTTTGTGTTCAGTTACTTTTTAATATAACTCTGTATTTAAGTAGATCTTGTTGATTTTTTCAGCGTTATACTCTAATATCATCGCCATCGCCAGGTTTAAGTATTGAGCTATTATAATAATGGGTTTGTATGCATGTGGATTTATTTTTATACAAAATATCTTCGGGCATTATATTTTACAGGGAAAATATAACACAAGTACGTAAAACTGACTTGTCATTTACGAGAACGTAAGACCTATGAAACAGACGTCTCTCGCAGTCATTTGATTGACTGACTTACTACATATAATGCGTTTCATCAAGCTAAAAGATGCTACCCACCTGGCACCTGGATTTCATGAGCTGGTGCTGGTGGTACTAGCGTCGATCAGTTCTTATCTTTTATAAGGCTAAAATAAAAAAGGAAAAGTATACGCAATGTATGTATAAGGGAGATTAAATCTTTGATTCAATATTTTCAAATGTTTGGGTAATATAAATCTAAATATATTTTACTAGTAGCGTAAGCGTACAACAATTACTACAAAACATTCTCTAATTCGATGATTTGAGAGATTTTTGTAGCGGAGAAATCAGATAGTATCATCAATTTATTGTATTCTAATGTTTGTCCTTGTAGCGTAATGAATATGCAGCGTATGTATGTACATATAAATAAAATTCAATACCACATTTTAGCATCAATTTTGTTAAAAAGTAAGAAATGAAGACCATACCGAGTTTGGCTTATAGAAATGTTTATTATTAATAAATACTAGTATATAGAAATGGTAAAAGTACTACCCAATTAGTCCGCGTTAAATGGACGATTAACATTCTGGGCGTCCTATCCTACCCATAACATAAATCCGCGGCGAGCGTAGAACAATGAGACAATGACCACATCACACCCCGGAAGTGACAAAACAAGACCAATCACACCCCGTGATTGACCAATCATGACCAAATGACGACCCGTCAGTGGCGAAGTAAATTTTTGTATAGTGTCGGGGTAATCGGAGAAATATTTCATGTCATTTTATTTTTACATTTCACATTCTCCATAGTAGGATAAATGCATAAAAATTATCTAGCATTACAACTGTAATGTTCATTACGGACGAGCAAAGGATGTCTATATATTAGGAAAGTAAAGTTTAACCTCCAATAAACCCGAAAGAAGCAAAGTAAAGCAATGACCTGTCCTTCAATTGAAATCAACATTTCTCCGAATCATAACGATAAAATAAGACAAAAGAACAAAAGATCATTTTTATTTTCGATTTTAACATTGTCCTTCAATTGTCATTACAAGAGACAATTAGTGAAATTTACATGAACCAAAAATAAAATATTTGTTGCACAATTGTGTCTTACATCCGCACCGATATTTTTATTGCCCATAAATAAATGCTTCTTAATCACCTCTGTCTCTGCTGTTACAAAAAAATGAGTTACCATGTTGAAAGATAGAGGAGTTTAGAGAATACTCACAGATTAATTTTTTACTTGTACATATAAATTTAATCATTTTGACCGAATTCCAATTGCTGGCCAGTTACCTCTGCTTTGAGGAAATTAGGTACCGTGCAGTGTAGTGTGGTATAACTTACAAATCAAAAAACTTCAACGTTTAAGTTTTGAAACAAGAAGGCAATTAACTTTATTTTTGTGACATATTGGCAAAAAAATAAATTGACTTGACACACTGTCCTCTGCCATATTGTTTAACCTTACCTGTTCTGCTACACTAATTTAATTGTATGTAGTGAAATTGCATCCAAAAATACCTTTTACAATATTTAGCACGACAGTTTTTAGTGTCACTACATATTCTCACAAGTGTTATAGTTTCGTTTAGTTAGTTTTCATAGTAATTCAGACCCGTAATTTTATCATCTTGAATTTGCAAAATGGGATGCGTATACAAAGACGTAGAATCTTTGAAGGCAAGGTTGCACGAACTTCACGTAATGTATGATGCAAAATGGGAGATTTTAACAAGGAACGAGATGATAATAAGCCAAATCGCTGGTCAGGTGAGGAAACTATTCAAAGATAAACAATTAAAGATTTCTTGCCAATTAAAACACCTTATGCCTCCGAAGTGTTTAATGTAACCATTATTACGCAATATGTTGAATCTGTCTTTTATAAATCAGCAAACAGTACTCAGGGATCACATGACGGATTATCAGCGTAGAAGCGTGGCGTATGAGATTTTTATATCGAGATATGATCTCCTTTCACCAATTTATTGAGATTGAGGAGAATATGGAGTTGGTGGATAAAGACATGAAAGAATTTGAAGCCGATGTGCTTGAGGTCTGGAACAACTTGAAAGAACTTATTACTAAACTAAAAGGGTATTTGAATCAAGTCGCAGCTTCGAAAGAATTGGTAAAACAACTGACTAAAGACAATAAAACTACTGAAATAGAAATCAATTAGATTGTGCAGCTTGGACGGGTGCGTAGCTCTCAATAAAACATTTAACTTTTCCTCATTGTTGAAACATTCTTTTTATTATATATACAGCAATCAGCTAGACTACAATATAACAAAATTTGTATTTTTCATAGCTTTGAGCCTTTCAACATACCGGAAATGCCTGTGGAAGCGCTCCAACAGCGATGGTTACATTTGAACTTACCAGGAAAATTTGCACACTACCGTCTCCAGTTTCATAATTTATGTGCGCAAAACCTCGCGGCAATTCATCATTCTAATCAACAGAATGGACAATGACCCATTGACGCCAGGTCATTTCAAGTGTATCGCTATATTTAGTGTTTAATAATTATATACGTAAATATTTTTAGTTTTAACTTTTACCTGGCCCTATCAGACTTCTTTTTGTTGTGAGTAAATGACTTCTCTTATGTTCATGAGTGAGGCTTTGAACACAAAAATACTTTTTACGTAAAAACTTTGTTTACAGCCCCATATTAAAACAGTAGCCAGAAAACATTTAACATTCTTCATGTTCTGTGCAGGGACAACACAGTGATAAGGGTAGGATTCTATATTATTATTATTATTTGTTTATTGCGACCAAATTTCATATTACACGCAACTGTGTTACACGTTATCACAGTTGAAGAAGTATATGTTTAAAACGAGAATTTAAAAAAAAATTACACATATTATATAATATATTGTATATGTTTTGTTGTTACATAATAATTAATAAATATGTTGGTATATTTTGCCCGTCTACCATGCAAGAAATATTGCTTTTGGTGCATATGCCAAGCTGAAAGTTGAATTGGATCACAGTCGATCAACCATCCCTAATTCGTATTTGTTTATTGCGACCAAATTTCATATTACACGCAACTGTGTTACACGTTATCACAGTTGAAGAAGTATATGTTTAAAACGAGAATTTAAAAAAAATTACACATATTATATAATATATTGTATATGTTTTGTTGCTAAATAATAATTAATAAATATGCTGGTATATTTTGCCCGTCTACCATGCAAGAAATATTGCTTTTGGTGCATATGCCAAGCTGAAAGTTGAATTGGATCACAGTCGATCAACCATCCCTAATTCGAATCCCTGTTTTCTGTATCAGGCACTGATCTTCGTATTCATATAAGATGTCGCATGGAAAAGGTATAAAAGTTTACCTTGTCGGAGTAGTGAGTGTACAGACAGAGATGTTACTTGACTGAATGTGGGTTTATGACGCGGCTTGCATGCGTTTCCTGATTCACTGTGAAGAAAAAGTAGAATTCCCATTCTGACTTCATCTCCCCTTTGGATTCATCGGGTTTACCTTTCCCTGTTTGTTTTTAATGATCGGGTCTCTGATGGGCAGAATGAGTAAGTAAGTAAGTAAGAATGAGTAGTAGTAGTAAATAGTAAACAGTAGTACACTACTGCAGTATGCAGTGTGCAACAATAATAACAATGCTGTATTTTTCATGGGACCTTTAAAGTTTTTTCAAACCATTTTTTTAATACTCTATCTGAGGACGCAACGCCCTTGATTGTTACTATCAAGATGCATGTCTATGAGTGAGATCCTTGATCCCTTGCAATACTGGAATGAATCAGTGACACTCATCGGAAGTTCGTTGATTTTGATATCCAACCTTACATAATGTTTAGAATGAACTGTGATAGCACAAAAGAGAAACTATATTTGTGGTCATTTTTAAAGGTCTCGTCTGTAGTAAATCTCGGGGTGAAATTTGGAGTCCGACGAAAAAATAAATAAAAAGACTTTTTTTTCTTGTGTGGTAGCAAACATTCCCTTCCTTATTCTTAAGACGATCTACACCAGGCCGTCGATCAACCAATGGACAAACCTTGAAGAAAACTTCTTTGTCGACATCAGCAATCACCACAATCTCTTTTTTGGCTGTATATTCTTTAATACATTTTATTCTATTCATGCATTGTGTCTTCACGCATCAGTGGGTAAGCATAAAGTACCCTGCCCTGTTTCAGATCAAGATG
>VYYJ01000595.1:0-51272 GCA_021029165.1 Cyphoderus albinus | reverse complement strand
TACAATGAAGTTGAAGGAGGTTTTGTAAATTATATTAAATTAACTATCCACCTTTAAATTAACACTCTTAGTTAATTATTTTAACTGTTTTGTACTGCTAAAATGTACCATTAAAAGTTGATCCATTTCATTTTCAGAAAATGGTCGTTTGTTTTCCTAAGTCCTCGAGATCTTTGAAGTAATGTAAGTTACATTTAACTATTATAGTTTTTACACATAAACTAACAGCGAACAGTGTATGTAAATTAATTGTTACAAAAGTTTAATTAAGATGAAAATTAAGTTTACAATATAGTTTTTGGTTCGTTTGACTGTCCAGTTAATTAGTAAATGCCAAAAGAGATCATTAATAATTATTAATAAACTATAAAAATGTGATGGGATCGTTAAATCATTTTTAGCAATTTAAACAACCTGAGACTACTTTACATATAAAAGCGCCAGTCATTAATTTACACATTTTTACATATCCGCCAATGGTTAATTTAAGATCATGGGCTTGCTAAACTGTTTGCTAATTGCAATCAAGTAAATTTTCAAGTAAATCTTCGTTCTCTCCCTAACGGTGGTTGTTCCGTATTGTAAGATTTTCGTTCTCCTCGAACATGAGGATGAACAGCAACGCCGCCATGATCACCTCCACCGCCCCTCTGAGGAGGCGAAGCTGAATTGGTCACGGGGAGAATTTTGGCCTGCTGTGGCTGAGACTGTAGTTGAACAGTGACGTTTGGAGGAGGATGTACATCTCTCGGAGAGGGCGTGCTCTGGTGGATGGCCTGGGCGTGGCCGCCGTTATTATTATTGTTAATATTGCGATGGTTAGTATGGCTATGATTATGATTTGTGTTAACATTAACATTAACCCCACCGACGCCATTACCACCTCCACCTCCAGTAAAAGCTCCACCCAAGGAACTCAGTGCAGATGAGCTTCCAAGTGGAATGCTGAGACGGGCGTTAATTGCCGTCAATTGGTCCCGTCTTTGGATTAGGCTCTGAACGTGGTCTTCCAGCGCTTTGTTGTCCTGCTTCAACTGGTTTAGACAGCTAAGTAATTGGGCGATGTCCAAGTGCTGCGCTTGTTCCATCAGAAGCTGAGAACCCTGTTCCCATTGGCGCTCTAGGAGCTCCTCCAGAGTTTGCGGAGGTGGCTGAGCACTTCCACCTCCTCCTGATGAAGCAGAGCTTCCACTAGAAGAGGTCTTGATAGTACCTCCAGGTTTCCCAGGACCTGGAAGTGGTATTCCAACAAGAGTGGTCTCAATTGGTGCCACGGTGGGTGTCCCACCTGCCGCTACCACCGCTTCCATTTCCTCGCTCAGAGTGTCCACCATTTTCAGAGCCATGGAGGACGACGGATTTAAAGCATTTCCGAACATGTGGGGAGCTAAACCCGGAGGTGGCGTTTCCGCGCCCAATTGACCGTTTTGCTTCAGTTGACTCAAAGTTGGTGCGGGAGGATCCTCCACTGGAGTTTTGTTCAGGCTGCTTCGCGTGTTTACTCCGGGAGCCCCTTTTTTCGCGCTTGCTGCTGCAGCAGCTGCCGCCGCTGCTGCCTGGCTCCGACTCNGTTCAGGCTGCTTCGCGTGTTTACTCCGGGAGCCCCTTTTTTCGCGCTTGCTGCTGCAGCAGCTGCCGCCGCTGCTGCCTGGCTCCGACTCACTCGAGAGGTCTCGGTGACCCCTGAACCTGATCCTGACCCTCCATTCGCCTCAATGACCTCATCAAAAGAATTGTCATCAATGAACGCCACGGCGCTTGTGTTTGCACCGGTTACGTCATTGCGAGTTTCCCGCCTGGAATAAGTTCCGGAGTTGTTACTAGAACCACGTCGACCTCCGCGGCCTTTCGCGGATGATTCTCGGTCATCGTCTCGACTTGCCCCTCTCGCCCTTTTGGAAGGAGGTTCCGAACCCGCCTTGCTGTCAGGAACAGGTATATCCTCCTGTGGAATTAACTCTGGCGGTTTGTTGCCCTTCGAGGAGACGTGCGAAATATCCGGGGAAATCTGCTGATTTTGTAGCTTCGGTGGCGCCCCATACGACTGATGATTCCTGGAATCGCTAGAACCCGACTTCGAGGAGACCATGACGGCATCCCCGTCTCCACCGTCTTTGTCATCGTCCTTTGATCTTTCTGCGTGCCGGGAACTCCCGCCACCTCCTCCTCCACCACCTACGCCACCAACACTTGGCTTCATTGGAATGGGAGTCAATGTGACCACCGGCTTGATATCAGGTGGCGCTATTTTTGGTGCGTGACTGTGATTACTTTGTGAGTGCGAATGTCGGCTACCAGAACTGGAGGTCGTAGGAGTTTCGTCACTCCCGCTTAGTAAATGCGGTGGCTTGCTATCGAACTTTGAGCTCGAGCCCGAGTTCGTCATGGGCCGGTCCAAGGCCGCTGTCACCACCTCCTTTAGCTGAATCGTACTGAAATCCTTTTTTGGAAGGAAACTACTCTTCTGGATGATTTTCTCCTCAACTCTGTCCAATTTCACGGTTAGACTACTCAGACACCTTGAGGAAGAGGTTGAAGAGCTCGATTGATGGTCACGGTCACGGTCACGATCTCTGTCACGATCCCGATCTCGGTCTCGATCAACATCAGCAGATGATGCAGCTCCGCCTGTTCCTGGTTTACTGTGGCTGTGGCTTTTTCCTTTCCCTTCAGCTCTGTCCCTATCCCGGTCCCTCTCGTCTAAAAATAAAAATTTAAAGCACCTTCATAAAGACCCTTATAACAAAAAAATGTTTTAGGTACATTTTAAAGGATTTGCTTTATTTTTTAAATACATACGTGATCCGGATGATCCACTGGCTCCAGCTTTTGTGTCTGCTGCTCCGCCCCCGGCTGAGGATTTAGATCCCTGATAAGAATTAACTTTCTTTGCTGCCTTAAGCTTCGAAGAGTAGCCCCCTGCGGTGGCTATATCAGGGCTCACGTTCGTTGACGATTTACTGCTCCCTTCGCCCGAGGAATTTTGCTGCGGAGTAGTTCGACCGGAATGAGAATGTGAAGATTCCCCTGAACCTGCACCTGAAGCAACGGAGGATTTCGTTGAGCTCGGGCCTGGCCCCTCGTTCACGTTTTCAAGTTGTAAAGTTTTATTTACGTTGGACTGAGATTGTGGTTGACCATGTGAATGTGAGTGTGAATGACCCGGGCCCTTTTCTGAGGTGGATGCAGAAGCAGTAGCTGAGGTGGGCGCAGAGGTGGAGCTTGTCGCGGCAGTGGCTGGAGATCCAGACCTGGAATTCGCCGAGGTTGTCGAGACAGGTCGGTACGGTGGGATTATCTTGACATGTCTCGTAGCCTTCAATTTTCCGTAGTGGTGCTGACAATATCCGCAGTACTTCACATTGTCCATCATGTTGCCCGCCTCTTCACACAGGAGCCCGTTCATTTGGGCGCAGGTGACGTGAAACGTGGAACGGCATCCCGTCTTATTGCACTGCATGCACGCCCCGAAACTCGCCTTGGAAGAACCTCGCCCGTTTTCCTCGCAGATGTAGCAAATCTTGTTGAAACGCTCGGCGGGGATGAGAGAGATCAGAATCGGCTCCATCGTCGTCACGTTTCCGAACCGCACTTCCGGGATGTACAGGGCGCACACAACGTGCGCCCATGAGTTCGAATCTGTCTTCTTGAAGGCCCCTTCTTTACTCGGACATAGTTCGCAGCGCTGGAAAAAAATATTATATTTGTATATAACATATTAATTGCGATTTTAATATATTACTCAATTAATCAATTATTTACTCACCGGTCTCTCCTGCAATTCACACTTGCGACAGAACCAGGGACCCGAAGGAACCGTCACGATCCCGTAGCAAGCTGATGCATTTAAACAAAGTATTGGAATATATATTTTTTAATTAAAAACGATTTATAATTAATTATTCTTAATCAACTGCTTTTACCTTGATGCACCGCCACATTGCATCCATGCCCATCGCAGTACACGAGCGGATTCTCCGGCCACCCGCGGTCATCTGAACAAACGCAACAGCCACCCTGCATATCCTTAGACATGTTTAACACATGACATGACAAACGTTTCTTCCACACCAAGTATGAAGATAATTTATTTCAACTTAATTAATTAACTACTGCTATGAAGGCTTCTTAAGGAGACCAATTATTCTTATTTTAAAAACTCTTTCTTTCATTCCATTTTTGTACTATAAAAACCTGAAAAATTGTAGTCAGATGAGATGAGCTTTTTTCATGTCACGACATAGCAATTAATTTACAAAACCTGAAATTGTCTTAAGTATAAAGTTATCAAAGTTACGTGGCGTAAAGTCAAGAGACAAATCTCCAGTCGAGTCTAGTAAAAAAGTGGAAGTAATTCTGTTTCTGGAGGATGTTATCCAGTCTTCTTGTACAGTCTTCATTCATGTATCATGTCACGTAGGCCCATGGCCCATGCCATGTAAAACCTGGGCTTCCCTTCAGTTACTCACGGGCATGGACTTGGTTAGTACATTCACAACATCCGTTTCGTTCCGTAATGCATCCATAGGTCTATGCACTCTTCGATACGCTCTTGAGCGTGCATCCATGAGTTTTTTCACCCCCTTCCGGAAGACATGAATTTGGGTAAATAAAAATGAAAAAAGTAAAAGGTAATCCTATCCATGTCCATGCTCTGTAATATGACCATGAATGAGGTATGAAATGAATGCATCCATTATAAAATCCATATCCGGGTTTCGCTGTAAGTTACAGCCTGTAACTCTGTAACGTAAACTCCAGAAATCTTATGTGAAGCCAAAGCGCAAAGGCAATTCAAAGTGAAGCCAAGCTAAAGCCAAGCTTAGATTTGAAGTTATGCAAAAGTTTTGTTCATGCTTGGAGAGACTTAAGTGATGCATGCTTCATCTAAAGACAGCTTGATTAATTAATATTTAATTATAATATGCATTTTCTTCAGTATAAAGACTATTTTTTTATTTTTTTTAAAGTTCAACCATTTATATTTTTGATTTCAGATCAGATCTGTTTCTTTTCTTAATAGCAGTGTACATTTAAAGTCTAAGAACTACTTTTTTATTTTTATATATTTTATAATATTTTACTTTTACATTGCAATTGATTTTTTGTAAACTTTTAAATACACTTAATTGCGAAAATGAGTAAACAGCTTGTTTTTTAAATAATGAGACAAGTTAAGTGTAATAAACTTGATACATAAAGTTGATTTTAAATAACAATTTTTTTGTTTTTAATATTGATTTAACTTTGATGTCGATTCGATTCGAACGAATGTTCGGAAAAACTGAATGAACTAATAAAAAATTGTTACTGTTAATATTTTTAATTAATTTAAATTATTTCAATGTTCGTTTCTTTTCCTTTGTCACTCAATCAATCATGTCACAATTAAGTAGTTTAATTAAGCTGTGGAGGATGACTGTTGCCCTTCTTGTTGAGGTTTTGCCACTAATACGACATGTACCTGAATATCGTTGCATCACAGAAACACCAGCATCATAAATAATAAGCAAATTATTAATTAAAATTGTACTGTATTGTATGTAAATTATTAACTTTTCAAGAAAGTTACTCAATCGCTACTTAATTATTATTAGGTATGTATATTTCTAATTTAGATTATTTTAATCCAGGCAGCTAATTAATTTGACATTAAATACTCTTCAACTTGCTCAATTCGAGATCTTTGATTTGATATCACAAATTTTTCTTTAATACCTCGAAACCTCCCCGGGGGTGTTTAATCAATCGAGATTTCTGAGGAAGCGGCAGGAAGTTTTTGAGGACGGCATAAATTCGGCCACTAATTTAATTAATTTTCGTATAAAAAATAATGGCCGAATTAATGTCATCTTTAACAATCAAATTCACACCGCTTCCTCCAGAAGTCTCAAAATAAGCTTTATAAACACATGTTTGAAACGTTACGTTAATTAATCCATCAGTTTATTTTGTTAAATAAACTCATTAATTAACCTAACTTCTTAAACATAAGTGTATATAAACACTTATTCTTTGTCTACCCCGCTGGGAAGTTCGAGCTGAATTTAAGTTGGTCCTGGAATGGAATTCTCAAACTACTCCTCAAAACTATATCCAAAAAGTCTTAAACGGTTGGGGTTTGGTCTGGTTCTTTGGAGTTACCGTTGATCCGCGTTTAATTAAGGTAAAAGTTCGGATATGGCTAAACACGATGTGCATTTAAATCATACTTAACTCTCCAATAACAAGGAAAAAATTAAAGTCTTTTTGTTGAAAAATTTTCAAACTCACTGGCACTTAACGTACTTAATAACTCGAGATCATGTAATCACAATAATTGGCATAATTAAGTATACGTTATAGAAGAATCCATTCGTGAGACAATTTCTGATTCTGATTGTGGCAACTGATTCACTGCTTAGCTTAATTTTGAATTAAAGTTTAAAAACTTTATATAAACATGTTTTTGTGTCACTTTTTCAATTAAGAAATAATCAATTCAGTTTTTAAATAACAGTTTTGCACCAATTCACTTAGTTTTAAAAATATCTAACTGAAGATCTAGAACTTAATTTAATCCTGGAAGAAAACCCAATTAATTTTGTAAGAAACGAACTGGAATCTTAAACCACGGGAAATTGAATAAATTTAGATTTAAAGATTAATTAATTGATTAATGTATCTTTAAACAATATATAATGAATATGGGAATCTAGAACTTAATTATTCTCTGTATACAACATCTCTTCGAATTCTTTTTTAAGAACGTTTCATACGTGTTTTAACTTTCCAGATCGCTCGATTAATTTTTTAGTCTTGAAGATTGTATTTCTTATACTTATTAATTCACAATTAACTCACAATTTATATTTATTTTCCGCGTTTAATGTATATTATTAGTTCATTTAAACAATTTAACAAACATTGTCATTCCATTCGTATCAAAAATATTTATGTCATTTAAATTTTAATATTGGAGTGTGTTCATTTGATTTAATTTAAATTCCTGATTGACTAATTGACAACAATAAAAATAATCTCAAATCTCAGTCAAAAAGTTAGATCGAGTCTCCAAATAAAATATTTTAAATACTAAATCACTTATTAAAGCAATGACTCATCTTTTAAGCACTCCATTGAAAATGTATCTGACAAGAAGAGAAAAAATTACTAACAAACTTTTAACGATTAATCGGCATTCAAATATAATTAATAAAGTCAGCAATTCAATCAATTCGTTATTTTAAACGTCAAGTTAAAAATCAACAATTTTTTAAATGTCAAAAGAAATATTTAATGAGGAATTCACTCAAGAGGCTACACTTTTACTAGTTTTTCCTTTGAATATTTTAACCCTCTTAATAATCTGCAAGAATAGAAATTCAAAAATTAATTAACGTCTTAATTAACTAACATTCTAATCACACACACCATACAAGAAGATTAAATATTTAACATAACACAGAGATCCCTAAAATAAATAATGAAGTCAGTCTTTTTTAGTTCAGATAGATAATTATTTTTAATTCCGATAATTAAATAAGTTTAATCAGGTTTCCACAAGGAAGATTCTGCTCCGAAGTAAGTCGACTTCTTCCCCTTTAACCGTTGTTTTGTTTTTGCTCTGGCATTTCGCTTAATTCTGCAAAAGTTGAACCAGCTCCAAAATTCCGTCCCGTTGACTCATGGCTTTCGATTTTGCGAGTTTGTAGCGAAAATTTTGATACCTCTTTCAAAAGATCAAGGCTACGGCAATCTCATCACTTTGTAGTTTATAATTATTCCAAATTTTTGACTATTGTTAAGTTAAAACATTTGAATATCAAACACTGTTTTTATTATTTTCGAAGCCTAAATAATTTGAAAAGGGTATCAAAAGTCTCTTAACCCCCGGGGTTATCCAAAGGGTTTGTTTCAGTTTCGACGTATAGAAAAAATTCGTTATCATTTTATCACAGTTCTTTTTACAATATCACAGATATATTTTTTTTTTTTTTAAATTGAGATCCAACTGAACTGTATTAATGTTAATCATTTTCTTAACTACTATTATTTAACTGCGTTTTGCGATTTTTTAAAAAACAAACTAAAATATAGTTTTTATACACAGAAATGAAGTTAAGAGAGCAAAAAAAGCAAGAAGTCTGAATGTTAAAAAAATAATTTTCTATCCATAAAAAAGCGATTTAAAAAACTAAATTTAAAAACGGAAATTACTGGAAGAAAGTATTTAAATTTAAAGTTTAGAATTAGATTTATTAGAATAAAAAAATCATACCACCATACCTTTTTGGAGATGATTTTCCCCGATTTATCTCTCACGATTCTAAGTATTTTTTTCGGTTTACCTCCGCCATTACCACCACCACCACCACTTCCTGCACTACCACCACTTTTGGTGGCTACTGTTGAGTCAGCCTCAATTTCTTTAGAGTTCTCAGTCACACCCTTCCGAATCCCTGAGGATGCCAATGAAGATTTACCACTTACATCCTTATCTTTGGCGGAAGTCGCCTGTGCATTTTTTTCTGGCGAGCTTGAGCCAGAGCTATCCACCTCACCACCCGCAACTTTCACTTGCTTACGACGCTCCTCTTTAGTTCGCAATATTCGCTCGCGTAACTTTCTCTGCTCTTCTAGTCTCTTCACGTAATCTGCTCCAAGACCCATTTTCTAGAAAAAAATGAAAACGGCAAAAATTATTATTATTTGTTAAGTCCGATTAATGTTGTTCCATTTAAATGGTTTTTTAATTAACTACCTTAGCTTCTTCCATGAGTTTCTCAGAGTCTTTGCTTTCAACTTCTCGTTCTCTTTCCCTTATTCGATCACGTTCCCGATCATTGTAACGATCCTGAGAGCGGTCCCGTTCTGGGCGGCTGATTTTCTAAAATATAATTAACAAATCAACCAGAAATTAGGGTGAATCATAATAAACAAGACACTTCTTTTAATAATTAAGCAAGCAATTAATTACCCTATCGGGGCTATCCGCTCTGTACTTCCTATCATCATCGTCATCATATTTTCTCCGAGACCGTCTGTCATTGTAATGGTGATATTTCCGATCATCCTCATAATCCCTGTCGCGTCTCCTCTCTCCCGGGGACCTGGAACGTCTCGAACTTTCTCTGCTGGGACGATCTCTGTCATCATATTTGTCGCTGCTGCTGTGATGACCTTGTGAACTATGCTCACGTTCATTTCGTTCTCGTTCACGTCGATCGCGATCATCGTCTTTTAAATGATGTCGAAGGTGCGCGGACTTGCTAAGAGCTTCATGGATTTCGCTGTTCGGCTTGATGTAAATCGACTTGGTGACTTGAGGCATGTCAAGCTGGTGATGAATAGACACCGGTGGACCTTGACCTGGGTTCACCATTAACATTGGGGGTTGTCTTTGAGGTTGATTTTGATCGTAAACACCATAACTGTTATAATTCGGTGGAGGTTGCGACTGCTGCTGATGTTGTTGTTGGTTGTGCATCCAAGGTGCTCCAGGCGGTGGTGGCACAACCTCTGGAGGTGGCATTCCTTGGCCTTGTCCATGCCAAGCTCCTGCGTCTGGTGACTGGAATGAAACTGCCTCTGAATAACCACCTCCACCGTAAAATGGATTGTGAGGTCCGTCCTGTTGAAGAGGTGGAATTGCATGCTGAGAATGATGAGGCATGAATCGATTCGGAGGTAAATGTGGATTCATTGGCTGAGGTGGCGGCGGCATGAAGCCTGGAGGTGCCATGTGAGGCTGTTGCTGCTGCTGGTGAGGTGGTGGAAATCCTTGGTGATGAGGACCTGGCATTCGACCGTCCTGTGGAGGCATTTGTGGTCTGAATGTTGCTGCTGGTGAGGTGGTGGAAATCCTTGGTGATGAGGACCTGGCATTCGACCGTCCTGTGGAGGCATTTGTGGTCTGAAAGGTCTTTGAAACCTGCCTGGTGGGAATGGTGGTCTATGATCGGGATGATGCATTCCTGGTGGTGGAGGTGGTCGTGCGTTAGGACCTCCTTGATTATTTGGAGGAAATCTGGGACGTGGTCCTCCACCTCCACTAAAATCCGGACGAAGATGAGGTGGCGCTGGTGGGTGCTGCATCCTGGGTGGCCCTCCTTCCTGAGGAGGAAAGAAAGGGCGTACAGGCCCGAAATTTGGTCGCATGTGGTTCATCGCGTTCGGAGGTGGGCGATGCTGCTGGTGCTCATTGTTTCTTATTGGAGGTTCCATGCGGTTCGGAGGTGGCTGCCTATGTCTCGGGTGCGGATGGCGCATGGGCTGATTAAAGTCGGTGAAGATTCCATCGTTAAATTGCACCACTGGAGGACTATTGTGCAGTCGAGGGCGCATATCACCGGGCGGTGGGCCGCGGGGGGCGTTCGGGAAACGTCGACCTCCGCTGCATGGAGTGTCGAGGACCAGGCTGGCGCTGACCTCCATTATGGTTCCAGTGTTTTCCAGGTCTTTGGCCTTCCGGACTGTCTGTTAAGGTTTTTCGCTCACCTTTAAAAATAGTTTTAGTTTGAAATTAATTTAGAAAAAGCACATTTAATCCTTTCTTAATTAAATTACTTACCCAGTGACTGTATGGGGTTTCCTAATGATGATGAGCTGCTCGAACCTCCTCCAGAAAAGTGTCCTCCTCCTCCACTGGAAAGCGCAAGGCTCTCAACGTTCCGCTCGCTAATGAAGCGCGATCTCGAGGTCCTGTTTTCAGATTCGTCGTCTTCTTCATCAGACGCCAGCAAATCGTTCTCAACGTCCTGGTCAACGTCCCCGACGTTATCTTCGTCCACATCTGACTCGGAGGCGTCCAAAAGATCCATTCTTTGGATAGTTGTAATTGTAAGACTTGGAGTTTCTTCTTATTCTTAATACACTTTTCCTTTAAGCTTTTAATTAATTAGATCAGCTTGACTTTGGACTTCACTTATTAAAAAACTCACTTTTACATCCTGACTTACTCAATTTTCAAACTTCCACAGTAATATTATTAACTAAAACTAAAACTAGTCTGACTTTCGAATCAACAACAAGTTGGAGTTAAAGTGGCAGTTACAGCAATAAATAATTAATTTGAAAGTTACATGCAGTACAGTAGAAATAAATTAAAATTAACTTTTTGTTTATTCTCTTTTTGGTGGTTGCTGACTGACTCGAAGTGTCGAAGTAGTCCAAAAGTACGTAAACGAACACAAAAGCTTTTTCTTTTTGGCTCGATGGTGCATTTTCCTATCTTGCCTGTATTCAGTGGACACATCTGTGCACAGTGCACTCACGCACACACAGGCGAAAAAGGTTGTGTTCTTGTGTTGTTAAAATTATACTTTTTACTGCAGTTGTAATGTTGTAAACTTGTAAAGTAATACAGTGCAGAACTACTTTTGTTGTCCAATTAGGGGCATCTACTGGGCAAATGAGAAATCAGTTGCAGAGTAAATCTCGGCAACGAAATGATGGTTTCAGTCCCAGGAAGATGGTGAGAGAGAGAGGATTTTTAATTGTCTTTGAAAAAGTGAACAAAGTCGAGTTCGTTTCTCCTTGCCTGGGGCAGACAAAGACTTGATGGAAAAACTTTTATATCTTATCTAATCTTTGTAATTGTATTGTGTAACTTTGATTAGCAGTATTTAAGTCCCATTTCATGATAATGATAAATAATAAGCTCCTTGGTTTGATAAGCTGCTTTTTTATTAAAATCCCTTTAACATGTTAGAGCCCTAGGACCGATCCATGGATAATTGGATAACTACAAATTGTACAATTACAATACACGCAGGCATTACCATTAAAAGACAAAGTTCCAGTTCCAGCTTTTGCCTTTCAGCATTTAAGGAGTCACGGAGCATTGAGAAAGTCTCAATGAGAATTGGATTTACAATCAGTAAACTCTTGCCAGTAAACCTCAAAGCCACGGCATGGCACGACGACAAAGACAAGCGAAGACTTGGAGCGAGACAACAAAGCGAAGGCAAAGGCTTGAAACTTGAGTAAGTTTTCCCTTCTTCTCAAAGCTGTCCTTGTATTCTTGCGGACAAAGTGAATGAGCTTTTTCGAGGACGCATTATTATTATAATTTTGTGGACACACATCGGCAATTGGGCACAGTCCATCTTCACATTCACTTCCACTTCAGCTTCAACTCTTTCCCTTTACTTCCTTTCCTTCATGCTTTTATAATACTCCCTTATGCTGTCTCAGTGGATTATTCGATGTCCATCCATTGCCCATTTGCCCTCTATACCGAAACAGAGTACCACGACCACCTTTTGAATATTAGCAAAGAAAGTACAACAGCTTTACCTACCCAAATTACCTAATCCAACCATACCACGATCCATTGAACATGAACATAAACCAAGCACATCACATCATCGCATCGCCCGTCCCGTCGCCCACTGTATTTACTTACATAATAATATTTAGCCCACACGGTTGATTTTCGTTACGCACATTACGATTTCATTTGGAATGACGACAAGACAATGCTAAACTAAAACTGCGCTAATAACCCATCATCACTCTTCGCACATGTGCATCAGTTAACGATTGTACTAAATACTATGTAGCAATGCTCGGTGTGTAAACCTATTTAACCATAAGTATTTACTTACATCGGAATAGAATGGTTTAATGGTTATATGCAGTTATATTATCTTATATGCATGCATTATTAGGAAATTGACAATATAAAAGAGTTTTTACACGGTTTTAGACTCTAAAATTTAGAGTTGAAAGAATGCGTGAAGCGAGAAAAAGGGAAAATGGAAATGTCTCAGTTTGCACCTTTTTCTTCAGCTACCAAAAGACCAAGCTCCATCTTCACTGGCTTCGACTTGGCTTCATTCAATGGAGTTTCTTCAAGTCTCTGGCGAAGAAATGGAGCTTCCCTTTTCTCTTTGTGAGCGTAACCCTGTTTTTGTAACTCTGACTTGAGTTACCCTGGCCTCGTTTCTCCTTCTTGCTGTAGATGTTCCATTTCCATTTTACTCCTCCGTTCCATTTTATACACAGCCACAGCGACATTCTCTGAAGTTGAAGCTGAAGCTCATCCTAAGCACAGAGGTGGTCGTGGTCGCATTTGACTGTATTTCTCTCTGGCTTCTGGCTCCATGCTCCACTCCAACTTTTTATGGCTGCAACAGAGATACCATTGCATTACCATTACCTCATAGCTTCATTTTCATGCTTCACATTGATGGCAAAGGCAGGCGAACCATGAGCCAAAACTTTGTTTCATTTCTCATTTAGTGGCATTCGTGTGTGGCCAGCAGCATTTTCGTTTTGCTCCAACTTCTGCTGCTCCAACTTCAGCCTAGCTTCAGCTTCATTCGTCGTTGTCGTCGGTCGTTCGTTTCATTTCATTTTAACGCTGCTGCTGGTGCTGGCTCTGTGGCTCACCTTCACCAACCAAAGTGTGTCCAACCAATCCAAAAGTCCAAGTGAAGAGGTGTAGCATCCTGTTCAAACTCAGCATCTGTCATTTTCTCCCGAGTTATCCTCGCCGTGTTTCACTTGGAATTTTTGGAGAGTGACTCTTGGCGATACGGCCACGACGGCGATAGTGGTACACAGCGGAAGGAGCAGGATAATAAAAGTTGGAGCTTCACAATTCTGTCAGTGTTGTAGGAGCAGTTCGCAGTAGTCGTTCCAAAAACAAACGCGTCATCATCCTGAGTGAAGCACCATCATCATGGATAATGGCATTGGACATTGGAGCAATGCGATATCGCAGGAAGAGGAGGAGTGAACTCGCAATAAAAAATGTGAAGTAGGTGAACATTTCATTTCGTTATTAGAGCTCCGACTTCATTCAAAACGAACTCAGAAAATCGACAGCAGCGACTGAAGCTAGCACACAGAGGACACAGACTGTGACTTGGAAGTTTGGAAAAGCTCAACAACGTTAAAACGTAATACTCCAAATTCCAAAAGCTCCATTCCAAGGAATGTAATGTCGAGGTGGATGTGGATGTCGTCATTTCAGTCCATTTCCACTTGGAGGACATTCGAGTGAAGCGAATTGCGTTTTCGCTTGTTTCAATATCGATTTCCAGTTTGAAGAGGTTTTTAGTTATTGTAAGTTGAGACTGAGAGAAAGAAACAGTTCTACTTGGAGTTTGGACTCCAGACTTTGGAGTAGATTTTTTGTTTTGTGGATAAACTTCCAGTTAGTGTTAATGTCAGATTGACAATTGATTTAAATCATAATTAATTGAATGTGACCACTAATTAATTACTGTGATCATGAGTATGAGAGTTTTGAGAAAAAGGCCAACCCCGAAGACGGAGGTTGCCCAAGAAGCTGTTGCGGAAAAGGCAAAGGACACGGGGGGAGGAAGAGTAAGTGCTACACTTTTTTAAACTATTCATTATAATTAATTGAAGTGATTATAAATTAATGGTAATGGTAAGTAATCATTTATAGTGGTTAAAAAGTAATAAATTGTTTTATGATAGAAAACGGAAAAGCCAAAGCCAAAAGCGTCGACGCCCATCAATAAGCCACAGGAAAGCGACCTTGGAACTGAGGACGGCGACACGGAAGATGACCTTCCACAGATACCAGTTTTTGGATTGTCGGAGTTTGCAATTTCCGGTGAGCATTAAAAATATTTTAATAATAATAATAACACAAAACAAGAAGTGTTTGATTAATTCTCGATTACTTAATTAATATTTTTTTTCTTCTTTTTTTATTTAGCCACCGCAAGTGAAGACAGCAATGACGCTGGTTTGGAAATGGAGGGAACCTCAACCTCCTCTTTTGTTGGCCAATATCAAAGGCCAAGACGAGTCCGGAAGCCTCCAAGGGACCCTGTGATTTGTCCCACGTGTGGAAAACACTTTACCAGGAAGGCTCACCTCGTCCGCCACATGTATCTCCACACTGGGGAAAGACCCTTCAAGTGTTCCAGATGCGACCAAAGCTTTAACCGCAAGGACCACTTGGGCGCGCACGTAAGAGATCATCACGCAGATGTGAAACAGTACAAATGTAACACTTGTCAGACTTCGTTCGAAAAAGTCGAGCTGCTCCGGATTCACATGCTGAAGGCGCACGGGAAGTATCAAAAGTCTCTTGCTCCATTACTGAAGGCGGAAGCTCAAAAGGATAAAAATGAGGGTCAAGGTGGAGGTGGAGGTGGAGGTCAAAGTGGAAGTGGTGGACCCACCCTTGGTTTCAAAATCTTAACTTGCAACCTCTGCAATAAAAGGTTCACGCAGACACATCTCTATAAAAATCACTTGGCCACGCATCATAATGGCGACTCAAGTACGTTAAAAACACAAATTGACACAATTAAAATTCAAGCATCACCACAAGAATCAGAAAATTTTGATATTGACATCGCTCTGAATGCGTATGTTTCTATTGCTTCAGATGAGCGTAGTCTGGCTGAAATGAGGCAGGCGCCAGAGATAGAGCCAGAAGGAAACGATAACGATGATCTCGAATTCGACGACCAAGAAAATGAGCAGACACAACAAGAGGGGGAGGATGAGGAGGGGATGGAAATAGATGATGAGGATGAAAACGAAGATAATCCTGAAGGACAAGACGAAGACGACGATGGCGATGGTGATCAAGATGACATTGACGCTGACGACCTCCTCCAAGGCCTGCAGAATCAGCAGAATCCCAGAAGATTCGAGTGTGTAGTTTGTGCGAAAGTCTATAAAGAGCAAAGGACCCTTCGACGGCATTACAAGATCCACAAGCGGAACTTCGTCTGTCGATTCTGTGGCATCAAGATGTCAAGCGCGGGTAGTCTCATGAGGCACAATTTGCTTCACACTGGAGAAAAGCCGTTCCACTGTGAACTGTGCCAAAGGAGATTCAGCAGGAAGGACGCCCTTAAGGCACATCTCGTCGCACATAAAAAGGAAACATCGAAATTGCAGTTACCAAGACCTTACGAGTGCAAGCACTGCTCGGCCAGTTACACAATGAGGTACAATTTAATTCGTCACATGAAGCAGTGTCACGTGCAGGGAATGAATCCCGCAAGATTTGCCATTGGAGGTGGAGGCTTCCGAAATGTTCAACATCCGCATTCGCGTCCACCTCAGCTGAATCCTCAAAGGAACCTGAACCTTGTGCAAAATCAAAATCAAATGGAATTTTCAAATTCAGAAGAAAATAATCTGCAGTGCAAGCACTGCGGGAAGGTCTTTGCCAATCCAAAGTCTTTGTCTACTCACATGTGGTACCACAACCAGAAGAAAAGATTCATCTGCAAGGTCTGCAACCACGCGTTCAAGTACCAAACGGACTTAAATAGACATTACATGACCCACCGAGGACAGAAACCGCGTGGAAGTTGGACGCAGAATATGGCACAGAATAAGTTGCAGCAGGCGAGACTCCAAAATCAGAATCAAAATGTGAGGACTATGTCAATGTCCCAGTATCAGCAGAGGTCACCCCCGAACCACAACAGTGTAATCATGAATGGTGTTCGAAAGTATCCGTGTGGCGTCTGCGGTCAGGTTTTCAACCACAGGTCCAACAGATCTCGACATATGCGTCTATTTCACAAAGGGGTTCAAATCCAGGTGCAACTCGAAGGTCATCAAGTGGAGCAGCAGGCGCCAACGCCAGGCAGCAGTAAAAATATTTCCGGATTTCAGCGTCAAGGTCAGCCTGTTGGAAGATTCTTAAACCGTCGATTTTTACCAGCTGGAGTACAGAAAAGTCAGCCACCAAAACCACTTCAGTTAAAGATTGAGCACCAAGTGCCCAGCAGGTCCAACTCAATTGACCAAATTGGCGAAGACGAGGCTCCAAATTATAACGGCATGTTTAAGTGCATGCACTGCGGAAAAGTATTCACGAAGCGGTACAATTACCGCCTGCACATGCGCACCCACAATAAGCAGTTTGTGTGTGGCGTCTGCGGTCTAAGAACCGCGTCACAGGGTGATCTGACGCTCCACATCAGAACGCACACGGGGGAGAAGCCGTTCCAGTGCACGGAATGCGAGTGGCGATTCTGCAGGCGATCGGCACTCACCGTCCATTACAGAAGACACCACGGGCCGAACGCAAAAATTAAGCGCCACTACAATCCGCAAAGGGTGACGCCAAACATGCTCCCTCTGGACATGGAAAGTTCTTCGGTCGAATTGGAAGTGGAAACTTCTCCAGAAAAACTCAGCCCCGGAAGCATTTTAAAGACGATGTTGCAAAATCAGACTCCAGTAAAATCTGAAGCAGGAGAACAAACTCAGCCGCAAAAGAAGAAAAATCTGCCACCGCCGCCACCTCTGATCAGATGTGTGGCGTCACCTGTGAAAACCGAGCAGAGGGGACAAGGGCAAGGAGGAGCTGAGGCAATGTTTTTGTGCAGACCTTGTGGAATCCGAATGTCTGGAAAGGAGAATTACGTGAGGCACATGCTCCAGGTACACGGAAGCAACGTGGTGGTGACATCCTCTTCAGGTCAAGGTCAAAGTTTGCTAAAACCGGGTTTGAAACAGATTAAAGCAGAAAAACAAAGGGAACAAGCGGTGGCGTGCCAGAACTGTGGAGAACTTTTTGGGTCACGTCATGACCTAACCGTGCATTTACTCACGGTGCACACTGGAACGGAAGGGCCTTTTAACTGTGGCTTGTGCAAGAAAATTTGCAGTACGATGGATTTCTTGGTAAAGCATTATCAGTGTGTCCACCCCAGTCTGAGAAATGCGGCGGAGGAGGCGATGCAATTGTTGGCGTCCGAGGACATTCATCAAGAAGACTACTTTGCTGAGGAGGATGAGAATGAGGTGGACCCAAGTGCACAGCTACTATTTCCGGAGGTGGTTATTAAAGAAGAGCAAGGAGCGACTGGAGCTGGAGAAGAAGGGGAAAATGAAGGGGATTTTGAGGAGGATGGTGACAGCAGTGTGATGCCAAATGAAGTGGAGGAACCGGAGGTGGAGTTTTATGAACCGGAAGGCGACGAAGATGGTGAAGATGAAGGCGAACCTTCCGCGGGATCGAGCTCTTTGACATGTCCAATTTGCAACAAGGCCTTCAAAGACAAGAAGGCGCTGGTTGACCATAAATGGTATCACACCCGTGAAGCTATACATCCCTGTACATTCTGCGGAAAGAAGTTCAAGCTGAAGAACGATTTGATACGGCACCACAGACGACATCTGCAAGAGAGACCCCATGCTTGTCCCGAAGAAGGCTGCACCTCAAGATTCTACCAGAAGCTGGATTTGGACAGGCACCTGGCGAAGGTGCACCATCAGCTGGAAACTATGCCGCACGCTTGTCAACACTGTCCCAGTAGGTTCACACAGGCGGGCGCTTTACTGAGACACATGAAAGGAAATCATCCGGAGGAGGACGTTTCCAACATTTTAATGTGGCAGCAACACGCACAGAGGAGGAAGGCGGAGGAGGAGGAGGTACAGGAGTTTTTGAACAGTTTACCAGAGGAGGAAGAAGAGGAGGATCCGGGTAATAACCAAGAACTGAAACAGGAGGTTGATCAAGGTCAGAATCAGGCGGATGACTATAGCTTTGAGTTTGAACAGCTTGAGATGGATTCCTACGTCGAGGAGGAGTATGAGCAGCAACAGGGAGAAGCGTCTTCTGAATATCAGCACCAGCAGGTGGAGGGAAATGAAAATGATGACGCGGACGAGGGCCCTCCTTACACTTGTAAGACGTGCGGCAAAGTCTATGATAACCGACAGAAGTTCGTTTACCACCGTTACTACCACGTGAGGGAGTTCCGCTATTCGTGTCCGGTCTGCCAGGAAAAGTTCAAAATCAAGGGGCATCTTGAGCGACACATCAGGACTTATCATAACAGCGAGAAGCCCTTAAAGCAGGTGCTGCATTGTCCCGTGGCGGATTGTCTCCGCAAGTTTACCAGGGATTATGACTTATCAAATCACATTCAGAATGTTCATAATGGTGAGGTACCAGAGGTTCCAGTGGAAATCGAGGCAGGGGAAAGTCAAACTCAAGGTCAAAGGGTCATCAATGTGGAGGACCTTTACAGACTCGGACTGGGCGGTCATCCAATCTGGGGAAATGTTGAAGATGAAGATAATGATGATGGTGACAACGAGGACAGTTTCCAAGGTCAAGGGTCATCCTCTACATCATTGTTACAGCCGTGCATGACCAAGCTAGAAGAATATACAAATGAAGATGGAGAACTTTTCTGCAAAGCTTGCAATAAGCACTTCCAGGATCTGAAAACCCTCCAGAATCACGTGTACTATCATCAAAGGGAAATGAAGCATCGCTGTGAGGACTGCAGTGCTAGGTTCAAGCAGAAAAGTGACCTTAGAAGACATATCGCGATACACCATGACCCCAATAAGCAGACGCAGTGCATTCCCTGTCCGAATTGTAACAGGAGTTTCACGGACGAGCGGTATTTGAGGATTCACTTGAATCGGAATTGCAATGGTGGTGCTGGAGGTGGAGGCGGAGGAGAAGGTGAGGAATTGGAGTTGGACATCAACGAGGCCAGGGATTTGAATCCGGCAATGGAAATGGAAGAGATTGAAGAAAATGACAATGAGGATTATGAGGGTTACAACGAGGAGTTCGAGGAAGGTCAAGAAGTTCAGCAGGAGCAGGACGATGAAGAAGAAGAGTGGGGCCAAGTCCCGGATCCGATGATGTACCTAGACACGGGAGAGGAAAACGAGGAGGAGGAGGTGGAGGGTCTCCAATTTGGAATTGAAGATGAGGACGATGGAGAAGTTGATGAAGAGCCAATGTTTAACTGTAATATTTGCGGTGCCTCGTTTTCCAGGAGCAATGAGCTGATTCTACACAAGAGAAACCATATGATGAATTCTGGAATTGTTGCTGGAGGGTCGAGTAATGGGAATTCCAAGAAGAATAGTAACAATGCGAATAAAACGTTCGCCTGTGACAAGTGTGGACAGTCGTTTCTGCAGAAGGGCGAGCTCACGCAGCATTTGCAACTCTACCATCTGGATGAGCTTGACGTTTTCCAGTGCCAGTTTTGCCCCAAGTTCTTCTACGTGAAGAAGTCACTGGACACTCATCGACGACGCCACCACAGCCACTTGATGAACCTCTATCCGTGCCAGCTGTGTGGGATGAAGTTTTCTGCGAAGGAGTCGCTCGCGTCGCATGTCAAGTCGATTCATGGGAATTTGGCGTATTAGTTAAATTAATTAGTAAAAATTGAATAAGTTATATGAGCCAGCCAATCAATTATCGCTATCAGTTCAGTAAATAAGGTATTGCACAATTTTATAATAACTTGTACCGTTTTATTAAAGTCTTATAACTAGCTAATTAATTATTAATAAACAGCGAGAAGAGAAAGAGACCTTTGCATTTAAAAAAGGAAAAGTACTTTTACAAAAGAAGGTTCAACTAACTAATTACAAGATAATATTTGATAATGGAAAATAATAGTTACCAAAAATCATTACCACTGTAAAGATAGATAAATTGTTAGTTAAGGTTTTTATTTTAATACTGTTTTTAAACTCTTGTGTTGCGTTTTTAAACTTGTGAGTTTTGAGGTTCCTTTGTTCTGTTGTTTTACTTACTCGAGAAAATGCCATCTTTTATTCGTCACCGCGCACCGCTCCGAGATGTTTTAACTATTGGCTGATTTTTCTTTTCCATTTTAAATCGCATTGTTAATTATTTACAAGTATAATCAAGGGGCAAATGTGAATGGAAGGTTTTACAATTCATTTGTTGTTATTTTATCTGGAATATACAATACAACCAGAAAATTCTTAAGTAAGTTTTAATTTGTTAATTTTAGTTTAGTGCGAGTTGATAATATCAGTAATTATACGCTTTTTGTATTGAATGTACAAAAATACGCTCTGATCATTTTAAAATATTAATTATAGTAATAATTATAAGCTAAGCTTTGCTACCTGCACGGATTTTGTATTGTAGTTAGTTATACAAAAGTATTATAATTAAGTGAGTTAAGTAATTAATTGCATGTTCTCACGTTACGTTAATAATGAAAAATAAAATGCTTTTTGAAAGGTTAATCATGGAGTAATTAATTATTACAATTATAGTAATTTCATAATTCATTACTTTTGTTTTCCAACGTTAATGGAACGAGTTCTTGTTCATTTGTAAGTGATGCGTGTTTGTGACCGTTTGAGTTTGAACCGTTGACACTGCTACCATTTTCATGATTTCCATTTGATGCTTTAGCTTCATTAATTTTGGGAGTCGTCGCCCACGGTTGTAACTCACAAGATCCAAAAATTGCATAAAGTAGAGCACCAAAGACATTCAAAGCGGCGGCGACCCCAAAGACGAGGAGCCATTCGTCTCTCGTGCTATTAACCGTCGCATAACTGACGAGTAACGGACACAGAAATCCTGGAAGGACTCCAAAGGTATTTGTTATGCCGATGATGATTCCAGCGTATTTCGGAGCTAGTTCGAAAATGCTGAGCATGTAGCCCCCCATGAAGGCGAACTCGGCCATCGACTGACCCAGCGTGACCAGCGCTATCCCGAACTCGATGTTGGTACAGCTCAGATAGGCCGTGACGATCATGCTAATCGCGGGAGCAATCATTCCCACAGTGTTGAAAATTTTCCGCAGGACGGTCACACTGCACCAGTTTTTCCTCCGGAAATAATCGAAAATGCTGCCAACTGTAAAGTGCACCAACATCATCCCAACAAATGGAAGGCTCGAGTAGAGTCCATTTTTGCTCGTGTCCATGTACAAAACCTCTTTAAGGTAGGTGGGAAGGTACATGCCCACCATGAGGAAGCCCCACGCGAAACACAAGTGCGTCACGTGGACCACGTTGATGGGAAGGGATGTGAGGATTTGGCACCAAGGCACTGGATCCCTCCTTTTGGAACTGGACTTTTGGGAACCCCTTCTTTCATTTTGGTAAGGCACAGATCTCGTTTTCTGGAGAAATTCCAACTCAACCTGGGAAATCCTCGGGTGCACTTCCGGCCACTCGTACACAAGAAAATAGGACAGGAACAGTAAAAGAATTCCTAACATGCCGGAAAAATAAAACATGGAAGACCATCCAAAATGTTGTCCGAGAACCGCACAAATCGGGAAGGTGGACATTGCTGCAAAACCGAAACCTCCATATGCAATTCCTGCAAAAAAAATTATGTGTTTAAGAGGGAATTAAAATTATAACTGTTGACGTATATAATATCGTGTGTAAGCAAAGTAATAATTCGTTTATAATTAAAGTTTTGTCTTGATTTGTAAATACTGTATTAATGTGCCATCTTGAGAAATTAAAATTAATGTACCCATTAGAAGACCTCTCTCTTGTGGAGCGCACCAGCGCCCTGCGAAGACGTTTAATGAGGGTAAGGCGGCGCCCTGAAATTAATTATACAATAATTAATTATAATATTACTTAATAAAACAACTAATTGAATTGAATAAATTATATAAGTTACATGTGTAAGTCCCATGAGAAGTCTAGCAGCGAATAGGTAATGCGGCCCCATGCGTGCTGCCACGGGATTGATTAAAGTGAGCAGACTTATCGAGGCTATGCTTCCGAGAAACGCCTTTTTCGCTCCGAAATTTTCAGCAAGCCAGCCGCCAAAAATCTTAATAAATTAAAGGGTAATTATAATTAATTTTGCAATTTGACAGTCATAATTTTAGCAAAATATTTATTTCATAGTTTCTAATTTAATTTTACTTGAGTTAAAATGTAACCGTAAAAGAAGGATGCTAAAATCGCCCCTTGCTCGTCCTTAGACCACTCAAATTCGCCCTAATTATATAAAATAAAAATAAATAATTTAAAGAATCTTTAGCCAACAAAAGTATTAATTGTTTAATTAATTAACGATGTGATTACCTCATCAATAGCTGAATGATGTGCAGTAGCGGAACTCGAACTTACAGCTGCGGATCTATTGGCTGCTATTTCTTTACAGATCTCATCATCATCATTAATAAGAGCATTAATATCTTTAAAAAAGTCCACCGAGAAATTGGAAGTTTCCAGCTCCTGTTCCATTACCGGGGTCATCGACAACGTGTCGTTGGGGCGCTTGATCATGCAAACTAAGGCAAAGCCAATGTTCATTCGCTGGAGCATGAAAACGAACGAAGAGAGCATGAACACAATGAACATGTGGAGACGACACGAGAACAAAAGTGGAGCTTTTTCATTAAAAAATATTAATTAAAATTAAAAATTATTTACAAAATATGAAAAATTGATAAGTACAGACGGTGTTTTATTTCTAACCTGCTTTCACAGCCCCCGTTTCTGGGTCTTTGCCACTCTCACTCTTCATATTGGCACCGTTTAAAATCTCGCAAGTTTAATTAAATTATTAATTGGGCTTATATTATATTATACAGTAATACAAAATTAAAAATGACAAGCTTCTTATAGTTAATTTGCGAATGCTGGATACAATTGAGATCTCGATGCAAAATCGTCTATAAACTTCTTATTATAACATTCATTGCGACTGCAACTCTTGCGAGTTGCGACAGCTCTAGAAGCTTTTTCCATCTCGGTTTAAACGAGCTTGATTTTCAGCATGAAGATTTTTTATAGAAAAGATGTGATGTGGTTGAAGAAGTTAATGAGTGTTTAGTTATTAATGGATGTGCCAAAGCAAAATGTTGTACATCAGTCACTATTAACCCAATGCTTCAATGCAGGAGCAAACGATGTTAAATTCCAGTCAAGATCATCAAAGGCTATGAAAAGAATATTTTTAGGTGGAGGTGGAAGGTGGAACAACTTTTACTTTTACCAGCAAAAAAATCGTCTAATGTTCGGTCTACTTTTATGTAAGTAGGTAAGCATTTTAATGACTTCATAAATTTACAACGGCCATGAATGACTAGGAAAAAATAAAATTGACCGGGACACAATGAAAGTCCAATGTCCAACATTGGTACGGACTGACCAAATCAGCATTTTATTTGACTTTTTAATCTCATTATTGCATGCATTATGATGGCATAATAATATAATGCATAATGGAGATTTATGTGCGAATTACCACTTTGCACTTGCCACACTTCTTTACACAGATAATCGCATGCGAATCAGCGATTATTGACACTGACACAGCACAAGTGGATATTTCGCATTGTCTCACAACTCCCATAAGCTCAATATTATTTTTTGCTTATTATACATACTGATACATACATATATTTATAATAAAAATCGTGTCATTTCCAGATTGCTGCATGTTGCATGCTTGAGAATAAGAAAAAGCTCGTGGGGAATTGGGGAATCCTCAAAGTCAAACGAAGTGAAGATGATGATTGCCGTGATCATGACTTTTCTTTACTTCATATTAATAATATAAATATTATGTAACCAAAAAGGTAATTTAATTTTACTTTAATTGAATGATGGACTATTGTTTGGAAAAAGTCACACAGACAGAACATTAATGTAATGCATTGTTACTTATGTAAACGCTTCCAGTCATTTTCGTTACGATTTCCTTTTACCATTAAGGTACATTACCATTTCGCCATTGCGAGTGACCTTGAAATTGACGGGAACTTGACTAAAGTAGTAAAGTTACCACTACCAACACCACTGCATTGTCGATGCAGAGTAAACTCAAAAGCTAACTCTATTCTATTTACGATATGATGACATCGTCTCGTTAGGCTTCGTTTTTCGTTCCGATTCTTACTTGTAGTCTTGCGAAATATTTTGTTGTTGCAAATATTGCCTATTGGCAAAAAAAATGTGTCAACTTTTGCCATGTCATACACAGACAGAATGCAATTACCTACGCACGGTAGAAGAAACAAGAGCTCTAATATTGTTTAGAATAGGATGGAAACGGGGGTTTGACTTATTTGATTTTATGCTTCATTTCATGGGAAAATGAAATGGGAGTTTGTTTAATTTTTCAATAAATATTGCACACTGTGCGTGGTGGACACGCTGGACAGTTTAGACAAGCACGATAGTGAATTGTTAACAATAACAATTTTTGCTCCTCAAGGTAGCACAGCAAGAAGGCAGGCACATAATTAAATTAAATGGGGGATTATATGAAGATGGATGGGGTATATCGATTTCATGAAATTGGTTTACTCAATGGAAATATTATATTACCTACTTTATGCAAAGTAGTTGAGTTCAGTTAGTCCAGGAAAAATGAAATGTTTGGTTTGTTTTCAAGACACGTTATCAAATTCAATTAATTAAGGTCAAGTTGACCTGGCTGTTTCATGGCGAATTGTAAGCGAATTTGTGGAGTAATTTTATTACGTACGGAATGTGTGAAATTATGCAAATCTAACGCAGTCCTTGGGGGCAGAGTTCAGGTTAAGTGTTTTAAGCAAGTAGACAAGAAAAAAATTCTTCGTGAATCCTTCCTTCATTCATTCACCACAGCATACACCGATGTATGTAGCTCCAAAGTGCATTAGCATTTCGTTCATTGAAGATTGTACTATTTATATATTTGTATTTGTTCATTAATTAAATGATAGCAGCTTTTAATTTAAAATAAAGACTTCATTCAATATTTATATGTATGACCTTTGACCTATAATGTGTAAAGATATCCTACTATCAGAAGAGACCTTCGCTCGGATTTTCTTATTGGATAGAAAGAGGATGTTGGTTGTTTGTTATTTTGAATGTGTGTTTAGCAGTTTAAATGTGCGACGCAGTGCAAATGAACTTTGTAAATAAACCATTCATCAGCAACTTTTAAGATGAATGACTGATTGACGATTATCAGTTATCATTATTAATTCATTATCATTAAAATTCCCATCTGGTCCTCAACTTCAACTTCAACCAAGGTTTTGTATATCAAAAATGATCCTCGCGTGATATTTTTCTTTCAAAGTCTAGTTTTCTTTAAAAATATTTGTCATGCGCTGAAGTCAAAATTAAAGTGTCTGCTGCTACTGTTAATTAACAACTCAACAACTGGAAAAAGACACGACACGTGTATTTTTCTTGAAATGACTCATCATAACAGAGACACGTCGGTCTGTAGTCCTTTGATATCCGGGGCAAAGTGAGACTTCGCTTTGTATTTAAGTAATTCAAAAAAGTTTCTAATTAAAACTTCTTGGTTTCATTAATTCTTGTTTAATTAAACTTCCTTGTATTATAATGCATGCATAGGTAACAGGCTTAAGATTTTGGTTTTAGGTATTATTGATACCGTTATACAGAATTGAAAATATATTTAGTATTGATTGAAAGAATTGATTGGTCCTTTTTTCCTTCCTAATATTGTATAAGGTTAAACGCAAGTCAGTTAGTGTTAGCCGACGTGTGTGTATGCAAGTGGAACTTCAATTAGGTAACTGTGAGTGAGTGAACCCTCAAAAAATTGGAAAGTCAATGTTATATGTACATATGTAGGCCATACTCTGATCTGATAACGTGGTTAACTATAATAATCAATATTGTATTAATTTTTTACTTAACTATAGCATGGTTTTATCATATCACTGATAATGAATGAATGAGAGTATGACTACGTCTCTGTTTAATTATTGTAAAAGCTTACGATTAGCTTTTAGGTTTTAGGTTATGGTTATATGGAAGTGGACGTACACTGACTCTTGTAAGTCTGAGTCTGAACGTGAGAAAGTTTTTTCATTTCATTAGAAAAGAGGCAGCGAAAGACTGCAGCTGAAGCGACTGCAGATAATAAAAGAAAAGTTTGAGGCTCTCTCGTTGATGGGGACATGTTTGAAACTGGAGAGGATCTCACTCAGACTCAGGTGATTTCGCACATTCTCTCTCATCTACGTTGAATAGTTCAATTCAGTTCAGTTCAGTCAGCCTCACATTAAATTCCATTATTGCCAGGTTTTGTAATTGTATTGCAAATTGGAAAAGTTCATTGTTCAACTATATTATCAATAATGTGTAATAATATTCACGGTTCTGCTGATTATATTCGTATAATTACAACACGTAAGTCTATCATTTTATTTCACAAGAAGAAAACAAGAGCTTACTAATTTAAATAGTTAAACAGTTAGAATAATTAAATCTGTTTTGTTTTAAATTACTTTATTGTACAGTAATAATTAGGTAATTGTAATTGTTTTTGTAGTGTATTTATATGAATGAATGACAGATGAGTGAGGTTGAAATTGACAGTAGAGGTGTTAAATGTTTTAGAGGCTGGAAATAATTTTTGTTTGAACGAAACGAATTGTAAATATTAAAATTTTCAACTCGAAATGATTAGGTTAAGTTCTAAGTTTGTGCCTGTTTTTAAAAAATATGAAAAAGCTCGTTAATGTTCATTAGTTCATTCTTGTAACTTCATTGTAATGAGTTAATTATCAAAGTGGTGGTGGCAGTGACTAACTAGACTCAAGTTTCCAAAGTTTCGTCTTCATCTTTCATCTGGTCTGGAGTCTGGATCTATCTGCTGATTGATTGTTTAAAAAAACGGAGCACGTTTCATGCAATAACAAACAAATAACAATAACTTTCTACTCCAGTTAATGGTTAATTAACTAGGTCAGGATTTGTTCTTGATGATAATGACAACGTGACGTGGATGTGACGTGATGATAATAATAATTTTTATTGATGGTTTCTTTTCTTAACTTTTTAAAATCAATCAAAAGTCAAATCAGTTAGTTAGTAATTAAAAGTAAATCCCTTTATTTTTCTTTTCATTAAAAACTATGTCTCGGTCTGATTCCGAATTTTTCCGCATTGGTCTTTCAGTACTGACTGACCGATATTCTGCGGGAAGATAATTCACTAAAACATTTAATGTTTAATTATTAATTACAGGCTTTATGAAGAAAGACGTTAAATGATCTAATTAATGAAATATGCACCAGCTGAAATAGTAAAGTGTGGAAGCTATCCCTCCCTAATTACAAACCGGAAGGAGGTGAAGAAGAAACGGCGTCTTCTCATTGGAAAATCCACATCTAGTGCTCGAATCCAAGAAAAGAAAAGAAAGTTTCTAATTCGCTGGATCATCCATCTCAATAATTTGAAACTTTATTAAATTAAGTCGAGTTTAAATCAAGATTGATAACCGCCTCGGAAAAATGACTTCAGCGGTGAATCAAGGGTGGGTTGGAACGCTTGCCGACTCCATTGGAGCAAGCGCGCCGGCTCTGCGTCTCCTCATCTCGTTATTAATGGGTAAGTTCTATTTATTAACAGAAATGCCTTTATTGTGTAATTAATTAATTAATTAATTAATTTGAAATAATGTATTTATTTTAGCGTATCCTATGGCCTTGTTTCATCGTACCTTTCTACACGGCAAATATCCAAATATCCAGCACATTTTCTTTATAGTTGGAGGCTCGTACATTGGATATTTCAACTACGGTTAGTTAATTACTATTAATTTAAATATGAAATCGATGGCGCATTACTTAATTATGATTTGTTGTAAAAATATGTTACAGGGATATCGCTGTTTCACGCGTATTTGTGTATACTAGTTCAGTACGTTGTGTTAATGTTCATGAAGGGGACTCTCTACTCTGTGGTGTTTGCCTTCACCTTTCAGATGTTGTACCTCCTCACAGGTTAATTATCTAAAATATTATTAAATTATAATATTATCAAGTGACCTTCAATTAATTAGTTGAATTTACAATTTATTTTTACAGAGTACTTCATGACTGAAACTGCTACGTACGACATCAAATGGACAATTCCGCATTGTGTACTGACGCTGCGGCTAATTGGACAGGCGTTCGATGTGTACGATGGGACGCGTAAAGAGGTGCGTTGTGCCAGTGTACAGATATTTAAAGTAATTGTTATTTAATTAAACTGCAAGTTCTTTAACTTATTGGTTTTTAATTGTAGGAGGAACTCTCTGGAGAACAAAAGACCCAGGCTTTGAGGAGGTTTCCGTCGTTGCTGGAATCTGCGGCTCATGTATTCTACCCAGGAAGCTTCTTGATTGGTCCGCAGTTTCCTATGAGGCGATACTTGGATTTCGTCGAGGGGAAATTTGGAGAGGTATAATAAGTGAAAACAACTTTAGTTACCTTTAATTAAGTTTACCTTAACCTTTGATTTCGTGAAATTTTCTTTGTAAAAGAACGGACAACCCCTGAAAAGCGTCTCGCCTGGCATCCAACGACTTTTACTGGGACTGGGCTACGTCGCACTCTACCAAGTGCTTGCGCCGTACATTACGAATGACTATTTGCTCAGTCCAGAATTTGACGTGAGTGAATACCTTTTTAAAAAAGGGCTTTAGAAAATTGTGTGAAGTTTTAAAAACATATTGTATACTTTTAATTTTTTGAACTTTCTAATTAATAAACTTAATTATTTCCGCCGGCAGGATCTCAGTTTATGGAAGAAAATGCTTTACGTTGGATTCTACGGGAAAGTGATTCTTTACAAATACGTCAGTTGCTGGATAGTCATCGAGGGAAGCTGCATTCTTGCGGGCATTTCGTACAACGGCAAAGATAAAAACGGCGAGGCGAGATGGGACGGATGTGAAAATATCGAAATTGGTCTGTTTGAAAGATCCTACAAATTCGGACATGTGATTGCATCGTTTAACAAATGTACAAACAAGTGGATTGCACAGTATGTGATTAATGAAGTTTTAATTTAATTTTTTAAATGGTTAGAATGTTATTTGAATTTTTTTAATCCTTTCAGAAACATTTATAAAAGACTGAAGTTCATGGGGAATCGTTTGATATCTCAGTTGGGGGCCTTGCTATTCCTTGCAATTTGGCATGGATTACATACAGGTATTAGATAATGAAAAGGAAAAGGAAAATTATTTCATCCAAAAGACAATTAAGTTAATTAATTTGGTTGCAAAATTATCTTTGTAGGATACTACATGTGCTTCTTAATGGAATTTCTTGTGATGAACTCCGAAAGAACGGTTGGTTTTCTTTTTGAAACTTTTTCCAAAACAAACTATTGTGAAATGAAATATTTAATTAAAATAATTTTCTTCGATGATTTATAACATTTAGTTTGAAGCACTTGCCTCGAAGAGCGTGACCCTCCAGAGGTGGCATAGTAGTCCGGTGGGTTTCTGGATTGACGTGGTGCTGTCGAAAATCTTTCTCATCGTTTACTTCGGATACTGCATGATTCCATTTGGCCTGTTGAAGTGGAAATTGTGGACACAGGTCTACGGGTCGATCTATTACAACGGCACGGTTCTTTTCCTCTTGTTCCCTTTCGTGGCTCCCGTGATCCTGAAGCCATTCATTTCCAAGTCAAAGAGAGAAAAAGAGAAGCCGGAAGCGGCGAGCGCTGTTGCGGAAGTGAGGAATGGGATGAAGCAGGATTAAGTTTCAGAAATCTTTTTAGTCATTTACAATTAATTAATTTTTCGAGTAATTAATTAATTCAAGAAAATAAGGATACTACTCGTATGTACATAATATGTACTAGTAGCTTCATTCAGCTAAGTAACTGAGCCTTAGTATCGTATCAAGAGCCCACACAAATCGCTTCGACTGTTAATTACCAAAATAAATAATTACTTATTATAACGAATTACGATTAGTTAATACAAGAACGGAAAAGATAATTAATTTACTGCCTCGTTTAAGTTTTTGTTCATTGCATTGCTTGCATCGAATGTCTTTTCAATTTTGCTTGTAACGTTCATTTTGATGATTACTGATTATTTACCTACGTTAGATTTTCATTTCACAAAATCGCTCTTTTGGTATACACAAAATGCTTTGAATTTTAATGCAGAGAATTAATTAATTATATAGGCTTCAATAAGGCTCAGCTAACCAACATAACCTGCTTTCAATTCAAGCTGTTAGTACAATAATCGTTTTTGACTTCATCTTTTGTTTAATTAGTTATTATAATTAGCGAACTTTGCAAATTGTAATAGCATGCAACAAAAATTCGTTTTGCGTGCCTTCCTCTGTATATTTACTGCAAAAAGTTTAGCAACCAAAGCAAAAGCAAAGCAAAAAACGTTCATCGCATTGGTAGGAAAGTAATGTAGGCAGTTGAAAACTATCAATTATAATTAAAAATAGGGAAATACGAATTGATTAACTAATGCATAGTGTATAACGACATCACCTTCATACATGCATACCTTTAGTCCAGGAATGTAGAATACTATGTAATATTACATAATATTCTACATTCCTGCCTTTAGTCAACCCACTTAAACAGCCTTTCAAAGGTGCTAACTAGGCTAATGATAATGTTAATTCTAATAACAAACTAATGTGAAACTGACGGCAAGCAAATTAATTGCAAAATAATCTAGTTAACTTAATAACACGCATTAATTGCAGTGAAAAGGCCTTACGTAAAATGTGAAGTTTGTTGGAATAATTTTGGGGAAAAAATAGATTCACTTTGTGATGAGACTTAAAATAGTAATTAAGAATAAGAACAATAATTAAAATTAACTGACAAAATATGTACTTAATTAATTATTACAAATTAGATAATAAATACCTACATACATACGTATAACACATTAAATAGGATTTAATTGCCACATACACACTATTTTACGTACTTCATTTAAGTCATGCTGATGCTAATTAATGCATAGGCTCCGATCCATAATTAGATTAATTTGCTTTTAATCGCTGCTAAAACATATATAACTATAATTAATTAGAATGATACACACCTTTATAATTAAGTTTTTTAGCACCTCCTCAAAGATGTGATGTGTAAGCAATGTGTATTTAACATAAGTTTACGTGTGTAATTTATTATCTTCTTTATTCATTGTAATTGAGTCATTAATTAATTAAATGATGGCTGACCAACCACTCTTTTTAACTGTAACTGCACGAGCACCTATTAATAAACTAATAATTATTTATAATAAAATAACTGAAATAGATTTAAAGTCGGTCATCTCGTGTCATATTTTATTTAGTGGTATTTGTGGTATACCAAAGGAAAGAACAAATTAAATTGAAGACAGATTACTTAATGTATGTAGCATTTAGAGTGACCTGTGACAATGTCTAGTGATTTATGTTGGATAATTTAATTGATTAATTAATGAATTAATTAAAAAGTATGTATTTGGTAGTTGAATGAAAAGTTTCAACTTCTAGATCTCAATTTCAAAGTAGGCAAAGCTAAAAGGCAGCTGAATTTTTTTGAGTGAAATAGTGAAAATTAGTCGAATTCTTTAATTAATTAATTAAAATGATGAGGATTGTAATGAGTGGGCATTTAATTAAATAAGAACGAATAGGAGAGAAATCGTAATTAATTTAATTAATATTTGACTGTTTTATTTGGTATGGTACGGTATACATACATCACATTATTCTATTTACCTCAATTGAGTTAATCAGTTAATTAAAATTATTTAATACACTGCTCCGTTTTTGTTTTTCTAGCTTTTTTGAAAAGTATGATTATTTATGAAATATTAGGAGGTAATTGATTAATTAAAGTGAAATAAATAAATGCCGAATAAATAAATAAAATAAAGTGTAATTAAAAACTACACATTAAATGTTCGTAATTAATTATTTCTGAATTGCGTACTTATTATTTGTTGAGTATTTCTGTTTTATTTTGTTTCATTGATGCAATTGCAATCTTTATCATTGCATTGACCATTAAAATGAATTAATTAAGTGAGATTCCATTCCATCATCATACCTAAATAAAATCATAAATTTATCAAGTCCTTTAAGAATTGCAATTTCTTCTACTGCTAACAGCTATTCTTGTACAACTTTGGTCATTTTTTACAGTTTCGTTTCACACAAGTCATAATAGGTACATGCTATTATTACATAATACATCCATTTAGCGTAATAATTAAATTAATTATAATTCGATAGAGTTTAGTATACATTTTTCGATAATGTTTTTGTATGGACTAGTTAAAATTTTAAATTGTCATTCGTTTCATTCATTATCATTACATCGCATTTTATCATTCACAATTTGTTCTTGTTTTTGGTACAGGACGCGCAAAATTGAATTGTAATTCAAGATTTTAATAAGGGTGATTGGGTAACTTTGATTAAGGTAAATTTTAATTTTATTGACCTGGCTGGAGTATTCTAGAATGTTGGGTTACATTTTTTAAGCAGTAATATTGTGGCTCTCCATGCGAGCAATCTTTGGATTCCTCTCTCGTCAAAATGATGATGAGCCCCGCGAGACTCACGACTGTTCCAAACAGAGCTGTCGCAATCGCTGGAAACTTTTCTCGACTTAGAAATGGACTCTGGTCGAGTTTGAGGAAACAAAGCGATGGAAGGATGTAGGCTAAGGGCATTGCTGCTAGAATTCCCTATTAAAATAATTGAACAGCCAATTAAAGTACAATAAGAGAAAAGTGGTTCAATTTAATAAAAAAAAACTCACATTCAGTTCCAAAACGACACCCAAACAATCCGTGGAAATCGATGCGACGTAGGTACCCAGTACGATGAGCAAGGTAATTCCAAAATGGCGACTTGTCGGACTCGGATTTTTCCCGTTGAAGAAAATCGTGTGAATCACGTCGCGAGCCACAAAGCATTCGAGCGGATAAGTGAGGAGAATCGTGAGACAAAAGAGGAGCCTGGAGATGTTGATGAGGTTATCGTACCAGCAGTAATTTTCCAGCAAATCGCCCTGCACCTGGCCAGTGAAAGTGCCGTAGCCAATCAAAGCAAAGATCAGACTGATAACCAGTGAACTGCTTATGGAGATGTGCGTCACTTTTCGCCATTTCTCTTGAGTCGCGTCCTTCATCGAGCCGTAGAGCATGAAAGTGTTGTGGTGACACATGAACGCGAACGCGTACACACCTATTGCCTGAATCATCCCGTTTGGGTTGAACGCTCTCCATGCGTCGTTCGAAAGTGGTCTAATAACAATTATAGTACATAATTTTAATTTTTAACTAACCTATTCATCACTTTTGTTCTAATGTGTCATCATTAATTTTAAACTTACACGTCCATCGTTTCCGATCTCACGATGATGCTCAGCAAAATTATGCCAATCGACACCAGTGAAAGGAACGAGACCTTGGACATCTTCGCAACGTTTCGGTACAAGGAAAGCGGCAGTGTGACGAATGCAGTGGCTATTAAAACAACCGCTTCTCTCTGGAACTCGAGGCTGTCCGGTTGCGAGCCGGGGCCTCCGCTGGAGGAAAAGTACAGCAGGACTTTGGTCAGGGTGTCTCCAACGATGATGTTGTAGCTTATCATTGCTTAAATACAATTAAATATAAATTCATTTATAATTTTCTGGGGCTAGGTGAGACTTTGTCTTGATAATATTTACCTATTATAGGATAAACGAACTGGATAAAAGACAAAATGTAAAATCCCGGTTTTCCAAAAGCGGATTCCATCATTCCCTAATTAAATTGAGAAAATCATGTTTATCCAAAAACACCCCCGGACGCTATTGCTAAAGTGCGAAATCATGTCATCGAGTATTATTAAATTAACCTGGTAAGTATAAGTGCCGCTGAGCTGCCCTCCCTGCACCATAATCACCAGCGAGTAATCCGTTATAATAGCAACTACAACCATTAAAATTAACCCGGCGAAAACGCCCGCTTGATGGATTGCATACGGCATTCCAATGATTCCGCTGCCAATTATCGAGTTGATGTAGTTAAAGCTTGTGTGTGCTAAACTGCTCTTGTCCACGGATTCCTCCATGTCCATCTGCATGAAAGATATTGTTAAAATAAACATTCCACGTTTTCATATGCAAATTAATTATAATTATAATCGGCGCATTATAACCTGCTGAACCAACTGACTCATATCATCAACGACAGTTGCAGCCGTGGTGTGAGGATTGTTTATGCCAGTGGGAGAGTTTAAGTCTGGGGAAGATTTCTTTCCAGGCTTTTTATTGCTGTTCTTTTCACCCGGAGAAATTCCAGGACCAAGACGGCGAGTGGATGATGAACCTGAACCGGTGGTGGTGGAAGTGTCGGATGTGGGATGCGTGGATGGAATGGAAATGGAGGATCTCGCTTGTCCCCGGGTTCCATCTGCTGCTGCTGCTCCTGTCTTCTGAAAGAAAAGAATGCGAAAAATTTCTTCATTTTGCGCTCTCTGGAACATGGAAGTGTGTCAAATGATTTTATTACAGTACTCCACACCACATCATCATTCATTTCACTCGGTCTTTATTTTAACTGTCCTTTATTGGAATTACGTTCGTTCTGGTTCATCTTCATTTCATAGTTGTGCTTAACACTTAAGTCTTAATACCCCATTTCTCTCATAATAAAAAAATCATTTTCATTACTGCTCTTGAGATGAAAAGTGTCGGACGGAAGGAAGAAAGCATTAATAAAAGGCTCTGCCGCCGTGTAATTTCTAGTTCCAGCTCTATAAAATGAAATGAGCCTGAGAGAGCGAGTGAAAGTGAAAAGAAAATGATGAGCCTCAAAGAGACAATGCGAAACTCAAGACAAGACTCAAGAGCTTTTCTTTGTTGTCTGCAACTGGTACATGTGATGTGAATATTGTGAATGGCAGGCTTAAAAGTTCAAGTCGTGGATGTGGATCCATCCGCCCGTGATAGTAGTAGAACAGCAAATTATTTTCATTGAGATAAATTGAATTCTGTCATTTTAATTCTTATTCTTACAAGATAAAAGACAGAATTAATAATAATAATGAGTTACGCAGAAAAGTTTGTGTAAAAGGTCATTATTTGAATAATGTTGAATTAAGTGGAAAATTGAAAATTAATTTTTATATGATGAATGTATGTATGTAGGTAAATGTAATTTACTTAAAATAAAACGTAATATAAATATGGTCCATTTTATATTTGGGAGATTGTGCAAATATAAAGCTGTATTGTTGTAAGTACCTGTTGATCATTTCTCCCCGATGCTCCCACTCCTGCTGCGTTTTTACTTTCCAGAATGTAGCTCTTCTCTGTAGCTTTATTTCCGGTTTTTATTGTGGAAGCTGAGTTTCCACCTCCACTCCCACCTCCCCCCGATGGACGTCTGTCACTCATTTTTGCTAATTTACTTTGTAGTTTTTAACTTTCCTACTCCATACACTTTACAATACAAGGAGGTTCAAAGTTCAGCTGTCACTGGTCACCGGTCACGTATTTGATGTTTGTTCAACAAAATCCAAAGAAACATTCACAAACTCACATTAACTACAGTTTTGCAATTTATAATCACTGCAAAAATATACTGGCCCTTCAGCACACAGAAGAACGAGGTGGCCCCGCTGTGGTAACTGTTGAAAAGATCCTGTTAAAATATTATAATCGCAATTTAAAATCAAATTAAAAGGACTTTATTGTTGAAACGTTTAATGGGGGTTGTCACTAACATTTAGTTTAATTTCAGCTGCATCTACTGAAAGTGTATATAGCAGCATATTGATTTCATTCTTTTACAATACAATAATGATAATGATAAAGGTGTGTGTAGGAGTGGGCACCGAACATGATATGACGTCATCGTTGCATTTGCAACGACAACGTGCACAAGTTAATAAGTTAACCAAAAGAATGTTCGTTACGTGTTACGTTAACGTTACTTGCTTTCAAAGTGAGCAACATTATCAAAAAACAGAGACAGGCTAGACTTATCCATTTTAAAAATGGCTTGCAAATATCCTATCACATCCCATCGCATCACATTGTAGCAATTGTTAGAGTTATTGCAAATTGCAAGTTTTGCAACAATACTGCCAAGTACTGCCTCTAGGCCCTTTTTACTGAAGTTTATCTGTCGACTTGCGTTTTTGTATGCGGTACCTCTCACTTTTTTTTAAATCGAGAGATTCTTGGTTCTATACTATTCTAGTTTCTAGACAACTTATTTATGTAAGTCAATTATCATGATTGTTCTTTTGCTACATAAAAGAGTCTGTTTTTTGCCTTATGTCGAGATTGTGACAAACAAAATAATTTTATTTTATGGATCGCTCATCCACTTCACTCTTGAATCTCAATCCCCAAAAAGTTTGCAAATTCATTTCATATTCATATTTTATATTCAGACTGCTCCAAATTCTCAGCTTTATTGCTCGAGTGAGTCGATCATTGTGTATGTAAGTTGGAAACGTGACTTTACTTGCTACAAGCGCTCATTATTGCCAGTCGACTCACGTTGTTGTATTAACAAGCAAAGTGTTTGTCGTTGTTGTCTGTTGCGCTGCTCGTTATAAATTCGTTATTCGAATGTGCCAATATAATAATGTAATGTAATGCTACCTCCGAATTTGCTTTATTTATTGGTTCTTTTCCTTTCATTTCAGCACACACAAGAAAGAGATGAGAAGAGTCAGAATACGATCTGACACTGACAGCTCTCAAATGTGGTTTTTAGGTTTTTCATTTTTATCACACATAATGTCCTACCTGTGATACCTAATTGAATTGCCGGATTTTACTGACACATTGATTGGGACGTGAAACGTGAAAGTATTGTAACGGACCGCCCAGGGCTTAGATACATACATAAATTGAATTTGATTAATTAATTGGATAGCTGGTTTATAACACTATTACTGTCTAATGTTTAGCGAGTTTTGATAAACTAGTAATCTATGTTTATATGTAATGTAAATAATTTTAACTGTCAGATAGAATATATGTGCGGTTTCGGTTTCCGTTATTTAGTTTTTCATTAAGTTAAATGCTGGATAAATATAAACTGGTCTGTAATGAAAAGTAATGCAATAAAAGTCGGAACCAATACATAGATTCCAATTTTATCTTCAAGTGTATTAACTTACCCCAGACATCCAGTCCAACCTCCACAACAAAGCTCAGTCAACAGATATATTTGTTTAGGGATGCAACACTTTTTATATAAATTAGTTAATTATTAATAGCTTCAATTCAGTCATTTCAGATTGACATGCCTATGTATTTTAATAATAAAGCTATTTTGAAAATTGGTCGAAAATAATCGCACTCACCTACAGTTAAACTTTGATTTTAATAAACCCCCTATGAAAACCGACCATATTTTAATTGAGAATAAACAAACAATAAAAAAACTTTTTTATTTGGATTTTAAAATCAACTGTATTCTTTTCATTATTGAATTTTTTATAAAAACTCTGTTCTGAATTTTGTATAATTTTGCAATTCCAATTTTCAAAGCTGTAAACTTAACTGCCACTAACTGGCGCTATTAGTATCAAAAGAAACTAAAATTGCAGCCCTTTTTCAGCTGCTTCACTACAGACAGTTCATTGAAAGCAGAAATAACTGAGAAGAAACGAAGCTGTGAAATATTGAATTGAAGATGAGGGGACATCAGCGGAAGCAAAAGAAACCGTAGCATTTGTGCCATATTTATCTCTCTATATACAGAAGTTTAAAAAATCTTTGCTAGAAAACGGTACTTTGTTGCGTTGCAGGTAGGTTGCAGGTTTTATTCATGTTTTTACCTAAACTTACTTACTTACTATATAACACTCGCCCAAGAAAGCGTGCAATTTTCTTTATGTAGGTGATAAGTACATATTATATAGAGAGAATCTTTAAAAAACGCTAACTGAAGTGAAGTAAGGTAGGTGCTTGAAACCGTGAAGTGAGACTGATACCAGTTGCTCTTTCAGGTATTATTTGAGTTGATGCAGAATTTTGCAGAAAAACAGAGCAGGAAGTAGAAAAGAGGAAGGTAAAGTGAGATTCGCCTTATTGTATCTGTTTTGTATCTGTCTATGTAATGTAAACGCAATACTGAATGAACTGGGCTGAACTGAACAATACGAAACCGTCTTCAGTAAAGAGAGAAAAAGAGGAAAATCCTTTGAAGCTTTTTTCATTTACTCTATTTAAAGTCTTAATTTCGCTGTACTCTGTGTGATGTAATGGTATATCCTCGGGTCTCACAAGCAGCTACGTAAAGCTCGTTTTGATTCGTTCATGGCTTTTTTTGGTCTGGCTATGGCTGTGGCTCATCATCATCGTCAGCACTTAAAAGTTCTGATCTGATCATATCATGAGATTTAATAATTGATCGTATCGCTTTTACAGGGTTTTATGCTTTTTATTATTGTTTATGCTTCAATTGCCTTCCTTAATTATTTTATGCTGGGGATTTGCCTATAGTAAATTAAAATTAATGCAACATAAAAATTAAAAATGTAACTAGAAATGCAATTTAACCTTACCTGATCTAGAAGCAGCTGAAGGTAATACAGTTAAATAATTGTTGAAACAATTTTTTTTAATGTTCAGTTCACTGACAAACTATCCAGTTAGTTTGGTTTAAGTTCTAAAGAATAATTTCGGTCTGCTGAGTAAATCTCAGATTCCCCGGTCTCGCCTTCTTCACGCAAAAACTAAACTGGAAAATCTCCAGTCGAGCTGAGATAACTTTTTTATTTAAAAAAAATCGTGGAACTAACACGGACGATTTTTATGAATAGTTTGATTGAGCCAGGTAAAATTAAATAACGTCTTAATTTAATTGAGAGTTAGGCTTTAATTATAGTTTTAGTTACTTATCAATGCGATAAAATACTTGAACAAAATACACACCGTGATCGATGTGAATGCGAATCTACTTAAAATGAGTGAAATGAAAATGAAACCACTTTCCAACTTTCCCCACCTATTTCATGGAATTTATTTGTTTTAGAGATGTGAGGTGGATGTGATGCAGGGTGCGATGCTGGAAAGTGATTGCGGCAAAGGAGCATGCAACATGTCCAAGTCTGGAATTGGAATCGTTCGAGTGGTGAGGTGATTGAGTGGAGTGTGAGTGGAGTGAAAGTGGAATCAACTGGTACCTCCAGAGTAAAAGTACATACAGAGAAAGGAGAAAATTGCACAGAATTTTCGCATTTCACATTTTTACTCTTCTTGTATCTATACATTCTCTTTTCGAATGACATAGTTTTTTATTCTGTGTTTCGATGTGTTTCTCTGTGCTATAGTGCTTCAAAACGAAAGCCACCGTATCGTATCATCAAGTATTGATGTATAGAAATAGAATGAAGGAAATAAAAATAAAACGAGAATCACTCACTCTATGTAAGTATATAATAAAATTGATTTTACCAGCCTTTACCATTTTTATCTGCTTTTTACTTTCTCCGTTATGTTACGTTATGTTCCAGCAACCAAGAGCAGAGGACCACTCAATAGCCTTGTATAATTCATGATGATGAAAGTAAAATAACAAGACGTAAAATAAAACTAAAAAAACCGGAAGCTTTTCGCTCACGGGTATTAATACAAAATAGAATCCAGAAAGAAAAGAAAAAAGGGTTTCTCTGTTACTCTGTTATGTATCCTACTTTCTACCCACAAAGAGCTTTGGCTTACCATTTCAGTTGAGTTGGGTTAAACCAGCAGGGAGCCACTGGAACTGGAAGGGAAAGTGGAACCGGAGAAAGCAAGAGCAAAAGCAACAAGAGGGCAAGTGGCGGTGGCGAATGATGTGATGTGATACATATTTAAAGAGATCCGATCTGTGCCATGTGTGCTGTGGTAGTCGTAACTTTCACCGCATAATAATAATCGCGGGTTTCTTTATTCTTTAAAGGTTGATGACAGTGAAAAATGTTTCTCAGAGCAGGGCTTTCTAATCCCATTTCTTTCCGTACTTGCATGCATGCTGCTCTCTCTCGTATAACATGTTAATGTTCAATGTATAAATAAATAAAATGTAAAAGGCAAGAAAAGAGAAACCCTGGAGTATGAAAGGAAGAAGAAAAGAAAGTCTTTTATTAGCATTTAAATGCCAGAAATCAAACAGTAACGGAAATAACGGAAATTGAGTGCGCAATAGAAACCACCGACTTTTAGGTAAAAGAGAAAGATACACACTTATTCATAAAAGATCCAATAAAACAAATAAAAAACCCCAATAAGTACCAAAATTAATTGATCTTTATCGGCGAAAATCATCTTATCTTTCTTAATTAATCAGAAAGGTCCAATAACGCTTAAAACTCTTGAAACGAAAACCAGGGTCATGGGACATCTCATAATAAATATGTTTGTCATTGGTCACGTAACGTATTGATTTCATCATGGAATTTTCATTTTTATACCATTAGTTTACCGGAAAAGGTACATTTAATTTGTAGGTCCAATATCGATTATCGTTAAATTATTTAAAAGTCGGATTAATGACATGACCTTGAAGAAACGCAACTAACGCAAACACCAGAGCACCGTAAAGTGCAAAGAGATCAAACAAAGAGGTAATACTATTCCCCTCTCTTTCTCATTTCACCCCAGCCAAGGTGCACATAGAGCGCGCCTTCTCAAGCCTCTTTGGACTTTAGAGGTAAACAAAATTCAATCACTGATCAAAACAAGCGAGGATTTCGAGATGCTCTTGGATGCATTTTTTCTTGTTTCATTTCCGGTTCGTTCCCTCAGTGCAAGTGCCCAGAGAAGTTAAAGTGACCACCGTTTAATTAAGTTGTAATTGTACTTAAGAATAGAGTACAAAAAAATTGTAATATTAATTAAGCAATTAAAAAAATATTTCTTTTGGTTGCTTTCGGATTGATCGTGTGTCGGTTGTTTTCGGCCAGTAGCGCTTGTTCCACCGTTGCGTGTTCGGTTCCATTTAAAAAGTTCAAGGTCATCGTCATTTTGGTAATAAAATGAGTACAATTTTAATCAACGAATTGAACCATGTGAATAGTTAAAATTTGAGCGGTTTCAGTTTCATTTAAGTGTGATTGGTGATCGAGAAGAGTGAAAGAGTGAAATTATCAATTGTATTTTTGTTTACTTGTTTTAATTATAGAAATACGTTGAATAAAGAAAAACAGAAACAATAATGGCTGATCCGTTAAGTTTACTCCGTCAGTATACCGTTAGCGGTAAAGATATCATCGAAAAGGATGACCGCATCATTTTTGGGGAATTCGCGTGGCCCAAGAATGTTAAAACGAATTACATGATTTACGGGTGTGTTAATATTAATTTTTAATGGTTAACGCTAACAAATGTTAATTTAATTGTTTGTGTCTCACTGAATTGTGTTTCTTTCATTGCAGTTCTGGAAAGGAGGGTGGCGCAAAGGAATACTACACCTTGGAATGTTTACTATTCCTGCTGAAAAATGTCGCGCTTAGTCATCCGGTTTACGTCAGACATGCAGCGGTATGTACATTAGATAGTGGACAGTTTAATTAGTCTATTTGTAGGTTAAGTTAACCTGGTTAACTGACTAACGATTATATTAAATTAATTATGTTTTGATTTAATTTTTAATGTAGGCGGAAAATATTCCAGTTGTCACACGTCCAGATCGTAAAGATGTACTGGCGTACCTTAAGGGCGAAACGACGACATCGGCGAGCATTGATAAGTCAGCGCCTTTGGAAATACCCACACAGATTAAGCGAACTGCTGAAGAACCTGCGGAATCCGCTTCGAAAAAGCCCCGCTTCGAGGATATCCAGTTTCAGAAGGTCAAAGAATCTCTGGCTGCTCGTCTTGATGCTCCTCGGGAAACCTCCGTCACTATTAATAATATTAAGTGAGTGTGTTAATTAAATTACTCTTAATTTATTATAAAATCTGACAACCGCGACAAAATGAAATTGTGACTATTTGTGTTTAGGTCTCTTTCTGAGGCTATGTCAGTGGAAAAGATTGCAGAAATCAAGGCGAAGCGTTTATCCAAGAAAAGGACGACGATTAAGGGACACGATGATATTGAAATTGGCTCTGAAGTCCGGGCCATGCTCGACTATGATCTGGATGTAACCAAAGACATTGTGTCCAGAGAGCGTCAGTGGAGAACGAGGACGACGATCCTTCAAAGCAATGGAAAACAATTTGCGAAAGGAATCCTCGCAATTTTGCAGTCTGTGAAGGCCAGGGAAGAGGGCAAGGGTGGAAGGTAAGTTTAAGATTAATTACCTACACAAATTATATTTATTATTTAAGAAAGCAGTTAATTTAGTTTGTCAAATTTATTGTTACTGTTTTACTTTATCATTATCCTGATTTAGACCAATGATGCCTCCTTCGAGTACACCGAAACCTCCTGCACCACCGAAACCAATGCCGCCCATTGAAAGATACAACCGTTATAATCAGCCCAGTTATAACCGTTACGATCAGGAAAGGTTGAGCAAAGATGGTATGTTAAAGCAGAAATTATGATTTTTAATAAATATTCTATAATTAGAAGAGTGTACGAAGTCGGTTTTGTGTTTCATAATTAAATTACAGAGACTGAAGGATTTCAAATTAATCCGCTGGGTACCTACAGTGGCATGTCGTTAAAAAGCGTGACGGATGGGACTTTGCCGAAGAAACCCACGACGCCTACGGCTCCCAACACAATGTCGATGACGCCATCAAGTGTAAGTATTAATTTTAATTAATTTAAAAAAATATTTGATTAGATCGAAAGTGAAGTCTATTTCTTTTTCTGTTTCGCTTTAGACGCCTGGAAAAAGCCCCGTGAGTGCCCAAAACAAGCGCGTGTCTCGAACGCCGATTATTATCATCCCCGCCGCCAATACCTCTCTCGTAACGATGTTCAATGCAAAGGACATTTTGCAAGATCTCCGATTCGTGACCACCGAAGACAAGAAAGCGCAAGGGGGAAAGAGAGACAATGAAATTTTAATCCACCGCCAGAGAAACGGCGTCTCTGTTCCCTACCGGGTCATAGATAATCCTCAGAAGTTGACGCCAGCGGATTGGGAAAGGGTCGTGGCAGTTTTTGTTATGGGACCTGCGTGGCAATTTAAGGGCTGGCCTTGGGATGGGAATCCGGTTGAAATTTTCGCCAAAAGTACGAACTATCAACTGACTGAACTGTTTTCATTTGTCAAAATTGACGTTATGTAGTTCAGTGCGATTTTAAATGTCATTTTGCAGTTTGTGCTTTCCATCTGAAATACGATGAAATGAAGCTGGACGCCAACGTAGGAAAGTGGGCTGTGACCGTGATACAACTTTCGAAAATCAAACGCCATTTGGACAGAGCGGCGCTAATGGCGTTTTGGGAGAAACTCGACGTGTAAGTTTCTAATTAGGTTAAATTAAGGATGTAATCGTACCTAACCGAACGATTTTTAAATTTCGTCTTTGTTTCATTTTATAGATACATCGCGAAAAACAAACCTTTCCTCCGGTACTAATCGATAACTTTAATTTTGACGGGAATTAAAATTAAAAACGGACAACGGAGTATTGTATTTAATAAGAGGATGGAAGTTGATGCAACTCGTTAATTTTTTGTTCAATATGCAAGCTGTTAATTACGTTTAAGTTTAAAGTAAGTAAAATGTTTTATTTCTGTGTAACTTTTTTGTTCTTCACCTTTTGTAACCTTCAACTTGGACGTGTACTTTTCAATTTGTAGATAAATATCGTAATGTAAATAATAATTAAATCAAATCATTCTGTACCTTACAACGGTATCTTTTTATCATTTTAATTTGAGTTTGACCTAAGCTTAAAATAACTAAGCTAGACATTTTAGAGGATTATACAAAACACAAAAAAGAATTGAAAAGTTTTAAAAAATAAATCAAACAGTGGTGTATTTCTTTAGTCCTCTCGCTTTTAATACTTGATGAATCTCGTCACAGTAAGTCATTATCTACGATTAGCATCATTAGGTTCAATTTTGTCTACTGACTCTGGAAATTTGTATGATTTGATTTGATATGATAGTTGCAAATACGCATCGTCACAGTCGTGGTGGATTATTTTCCATTTCTGACAAATACTGACGCTGCCTGATACTGGCAACCGACGCTACTGTCCAATTTGATTTGATCGTCACGGTTCAGCTCAGTCAGGCAGGCAAATTAACTTCTAGGACATTTTCCATGAATTTGTGGTATCGTAGTGAAACGAGTAAAGTAAGTTCGTAAACACACTCAACCATGACTATCAAAATCGAATGTGGACATCGTCATAACCATGAAAAATTAGGTAGATTGCAAAATTGCAGGCTGGCCAGTTTGTTCCTTGTTGCCACTTTACTTCACGGTTTAGTCTCTATAGTCTAGACTCAACATGAATATGAATGTTGATGCTGACTTGCTTACGCTGAAAAAATGTTGCAAATTTCATACAATGACATTGATGAGACAAAGGATGCTGAATTCGCATCATCATTAAATTAATACCGTCAGCTTTTAAAGTGTAAAAGTGTAAAAATCATAGATGATGATGTTTGAGCCATTCATTCAGTTGTGGGTCCTGTTTAAGTGTTTACAGAGAACTTTTAGGGATTATTATGACACATTTGCATTAGAATCAGGTTTCTTGCGTGATTCATGAGATGAGACAAGGAGATACATCTTCTAAGACCAGGCGAGTGAAGTGGAGGATTTTGAGAATTTCTCGCATACTTTTTACTGCGACATGGCAGTTCGATCGATTGATCTTCATTTTGTATAAAAACCCCCCAAAAAGGACGAAGCGGTCGTCGGTAGGAATCGGTGATGTGATGTGATAATAGTGGAGTAATAAAAAGTGGATGCTGAGAATCTGATCTCGATTCTGGGATCTCAGGTCTGAGATGATCATTTTTCATCTGTATTGTTAAAATACATTCTCTCATGAATGCGTTTCAATTTTTTCGTGGATCTATAAAATAAAATGAGACTGGTGCGAGTAAAGTAAAGTGAAAGTAGAGTGACAGTGATGGAAAGACAAAATTGTGTCATCTATTTTTGCAAACCTTCGTTATCATCAGACAGATCACGCAGGATTTCAGAAAAGTGGTGAAAGAAACCACAGTCATTTAATTACGTAATAAATAGTTAAAATAAGAAAAATAAAATATTTCTTATAGAAAAGAGTCTCATCGCTTATCTCTCAAGTTTAGCCAGAATAAGTTTAAAAATTTAAGTCGCAGAAAAAACTGCAACCCACTTATTCATATAAATGGCAAAATTGCGGAAATGCGCGTACGCGGTCCTCAATTTTCTATTGTATGTCCTTGTCTACTGTAATCACTTCTTAATTATTTGCTCCGCGAAGGATGCACAAGAGGCTACAGTAGACTCAAGAACAACAACAGCAGCTCTCTATGTCCCTGTGCCTCTTAACTTAAGTGCGCATTCAGGTGAGTTTTAAAGCAACATTTAAACTATTAAAAAGTTAATGCGTTTTTCATGACAAAGCTTATTTTTCATTGTTAAATGTTTTCATAAAAAAGGATGCTTCGACTCGCTGACAGTATTTTTGACGGTATCCCCGTTGGCGAAAAATAAGGCGACCGGGGAACCCGCAGATCGCTTAATAGAGATCAACTGGAATAATGCCGATGCAGAGCCGGGCGATTGGATCGGTCTTTTTTACCACAAATCTGAGGAAGGCCTGAGTCTGGACAACCCTCTCGAGACGATTAACGTCACCTTTCCAAGAGGTTCATTTTTTGGATGGTTTCAAATTTTTTAATGGCGATTGATCTGCTCATTTACATATGACCGACAACATGTAAGATTATGATGATTTTTAATTATAGGATACATTAAGACTGACTTCAGGCTTGGTAGACTCAATATCACGACTGATAAAAGTGAATGCTTGACATATTGGATAGCTTACGTTAGAGGGAATGCGATTCTGCAAAAAAACTGCATCTCAACTTTCCCACGCTGGATGAAACAACTAAAGTCCGTGAACAAAGAAAACGAATCTAAAGATTTTTTATTAATTTTACAATTTAAAAGATCAAATATTTTTTTAAAAATCATTTCTTAAGGGATGTGATTGGAGATGTGTCACTTCACTCGTGGACAATTCCAGGAACCCACAACAGCGGAAGCTGGAAAGAGTATTCAGGTACCTTAGGTAAGTCGTATTATACCAATTAAATTATTAAATTAATTACCCTACCCTGACGAATTATTTTAACTGTCAGTATACTTCACTATAAAAAATTTGTTATTATAATTTGAATTGTGGGTCAATATTTTGTTCTAGATGTTTTTCAGAGATATCTTATCAAGTAAGTTTTCATCTTTTTGCCATAAATGTCCCTCAGTAATTAAAGTAATTCTATTTTGATTTAACTATTTAATTTAAAATTCATCAGTCAAGACGAATCCGTGTACAGACAACTGGCGCACGGAATACGATATCTGGACGTGAGAGTGGGATACTATCCTTCGTCACCCGATAAATTTTATATTAATCACAATTTTTATCGCATTCATCCCCTCTCGCAACTGCTACGAGATGTGAAACAATTTGTAGAAGAAACGCAAGAAATTGTACGAACGAAACCAAACTATATTAAAATTAAATTAATTTTAACTGTTTTGAAAAGAATTGTGAATCTGATTCATAAAACATTTTTAGGTGATACTTGACTTTCATCGGTTTCCCGTCGGATTTGCTGCAGAGGGCAGACACTCAGAATTAGCAGGTCAATTTATACATGAATGAAAGACTGTTCCGTTAAGATAATGATTGCTAATTGCGATTGATTAAATTTTGCAGAATACCTTAATGCAGAACTAGGCAAGTACGCGACTCCCAGCTCACTGTGGCCAAACGCCACGCCCAATGAGATCTGGTCCCATAATAAAACAATCATTTTGTCTTACTCGGACCCAGAAACGGCCCAACAGTACCCCTTTCTGTGGCCACCTTTGCCACAAGTAAAATTGGCCAATTAATAAATGCATTTGTAAAAAATTGGCATCATTTTCGTAATTTAATTTTGTGTAGGAATGGGGTGACAAGCGCACGCTTCCTGACCTCAAAGGATTTCTCAAAGGTGCGTTACAGCGGAGAGGCAGCGGCTCGCAGATTTGGGCTGCGATGGCAGAGTTTACGCCGAAACCGTTGGACATAGTTTTAAGACCTACCTACGGCTTGAGGCACATGGCTCAAGCAGTGAACATTCCAATGACCTTCTGGTATCAAGATAAGTCTTGGTACAGTCGATCAAACATTATCGCCACCGATTTCTTTCTCGGTAACAACATCATTCAAACGAGCATAATATCCAACTATAAGCGCTTTAAATGTGCACGTTAAATTTTAACAGATGCGTAATTAGTATTTATTTTTTTAGTTCCCAAATATTTTTAAAGTGTTTTTCTTTAATTATCACTTTATTTTTTTATTCAACCAAAATCAAATCACTTTAATTACAATATTTTTTATCAATGTTATGTTACACAACGCACTTTTAACTGTTTTAATTCATATATCTCCATAAATATTTACTCATGCATCCATACTTCATAACCTTAAAAGTATTTAATTAATTGAAGTAAATTGTAATTCAATAAAGACTCTATTTAATCATAATTATCATTTCCTTACTCAAATCTTATTTCATTATTACATCATATACAAACTAAGTAAAGTAACGACAAAGTGCAAATTGTTTGCAAGAAAGCAAAAAAAAAGAAAAGCCTACTTTTTATAGAACGTAGTCCATCTCGTAACGGAGATACTGGTTATTAGGATCATTTGGTACTCGTGGGTAGCCAGCAACTAAAGCGTCTTGGCCTCCAATGTAGAGAGAATTGTAAATTTTCCAGTAAACGTCCCTCACCTTTCTGGCCGGATGGAACAAGCCCTAAAATAATTAGTTCAAAATTAGCATTGAATACAAATCAGAATCACGCCTCAACAAAAATTGTTCATTTAATCTAAACATTAGAAAATTTTCCAAAGCCTACCTGAAGAGCATACTGAAGAATTTTCATTGGGCCAAGCGCCACCCGCATGCCTTCAACCGAGTCCATGAACGCCTGCACGAGATGCGGTGACGTTTCAAAGATATTTGGCCACACGTAGTTCAGCAGATGAACCAAGGCATCCTCACAGCCAAATCCGTACACTCCGAGGGCCAAATGCTTAATCGCAGCGCACGCCGTTTGACGATGGACCAAATCTCTGGAAAAACCATCAAGCAAACCAAAAGTTTAATCAAAAATACTTTCATTAAGGGTAATTAAATCGCATACTTAAATTACCTGTCCATGAGGGCGTCCTCCAGTAGCGGAGTTACAGCGTAGACGTAATCCTTCGCCATTTCTCCAATATACTCGAATAAAAAGGAAAGAGATTTCAAAACCCCGTTTTGCACATTCAGCTCTGGAACGCGGTATTCATTCATTAGAGCCGGAAGAACCGTAAATGGCGAGCAGGTTTCTGCGACGATAGCCAGGGCCACAGTCGTGCAAACACGATTCTGTCTCTCCTGGACTCGAAGATTGGCCAATAAAACGTGGGTGACGTCACTGGGCTGAAATTAAATTTAAAAAATAAGAAAATTTCAATTTTCATTTCCAAATTCTTTCTCACTAAACAAACACTGTTAAGTAATTTCAAACTCACCCCAATCGCTTTAGCAATGTACCCAAACGTGTTCACGGTGGCTCTCCGGATCGCTTTCTTGTGCGCTTTCAAAAGCTCAAGTAGCTCAAAACAGATTCGCATCCACTCCCTAGCAGACACGTACTCCGGACCTCTATCCGCAATCCTGCCCACCAAATCAATACAGTTTTCTTGTACTTTTTCGTGTCGATTCTTCAAAATAGGCGTTAGCCTCGGCAGCAGATCCTTTATCGGTGGGGTCATTTTCGTCATCCCAATCACATTCACGATTGCCTTTAGCGCACCCAAAATGCTGCCCAGCACCTCGGGATACTCCTCACCCAGGTACTCGTACAGCACCACGCCCAAATGCCCCATGAGCTTCTCCTCCTGACAAGTCTTCATTACCGCAGCAATCTTTGTTATGAGGTCTGCTGCCTGCTGACGCACCTTCGCCGCCTTGTTGTTCAGACGCCAGAGAATTGTACCACAAATCTGGGGAAGGTACGGCTTCACTCGTTTTCCCAATTGGTTCACAATCGTACCAAATCCGTTTAGCAGCACGATATCCTGTTTTGAAAACCCACAAATCATACAAATTAATAAAATTATCAAGAAATCTTTAAGTTTTAAACTTCAAAAACCAACCTCATTAGTCTGCTCCTGGAAAGCGTACAGTATACCATCAATTAACTGCTCTTCCAGTCTTGAATCAATGTCTGCAGCTCCAAGATTCGCCATGATTTTCTCAATTGTCTCCACAACCATCTTTCGGTAAGTCTCATTCTCATCTTTTAAATCGTCCACGATCCGATTGATGATCTCTGAAGCGCCCACTTTATTCGCGATTTCTACAGTCGTGTCGACTAGCTGTCTGTAATTCCTCTTATCAAGGGCCATGCGATGATTCCAGAAATGCTTGAAGAAATGGGGAAGAATTTCATCCTTGATGTACTGTGGCTCCACGCCATCTGTAGCACAGCACTGCTTCACTACCTACACAAATCAATCAATCAAATCAAAATTATTTATAAAAATTTAAATACAATCAAAGTTCATTTTGTAAGAAAATAATTACCTTCAACACAATTTTCTTCATTTCTTCATCCGGTGACTGAAACTCTCGAATCAAAATCAACATAACTTCTCTCGTGTAGTAGTTCGCGTACTCGGCGTCCATCAATGGAATCAAATATCCAATCGCTTTAAGGAAAGCGGCCAGACCCTATTTCATCCCAAAAAGTACATTATTTAACAAATACTCTTAATTACTATTTTGGTTTTAATGTTTTTCTTCTTTTCTTACCTTTCCTCTGTAATTCCGAATGCCTTTCCACAATGGTTTCAGCACAGAATCGAAACTCTCAATTCCATAAGGAGTTGCAGCTTCTGCCAGGGCAGCAATCGCCAATGCCGTGATGGTCCTCACCTTCTGCTGCTCGTCCACAAGCCCATGCTCAATGATTTCCACCAAACTCTTCAAGTGTGGCAAAATCGCACACCCCATCAAAATCGAAATCTGCTGTACAATCTTGATCCCCGTGTGCCGCGCTTGCCATGACTTTTTACTTTTGCACACCGCTTTCAAAAACGGCAGCAAAGACGGAATTCCGAGTGCAGACGCAACAACTGCAAAAGCTCGCGCTGTCGTGTTTCGCACGAATCTAACAAAATAAAAATTCATTCATTATCAAAATCAAAAACCCTTAACAAACCTAATTATCTTTAATTTTGTCTTACTCGTCAATGTTATCAATATCTGGTCGCATCGTGGAAATCATAGTTGCGAGACCAGCCGCTTTCGCCAGATTCGAGATAATTTCTCTGCCTTCCACACGAGCGTAATAATCCTCGTCAATAAGAAGTGGCTCAATCACCACAAGAATCTGTTTCAAACAAACAAAAGCAATATTTAATATTTAACTCACTAAACTAACTTTTACTACTTTATTTTTTAATTAGTTAGTAAGCCTTTACCAACGCCATAGAAACAAAATTTTGAAGCCACTGTGTACATAAGGTCATGCCATAAGCATTTCTAGGTGGGCGAAAAGAAGGTTATCGAGCTTCGCATTAAATTTGGGCTATGTATTTAT
>VYYJ01000594.1:0-51303 GCA_021029165.1 Cyphoderus albinus | reverse complement strand
AATCATGCCGCTGACAAAGTAAGGAAGTCTCCAAGTCTCTTTGAAAAATGTGTCGTATGTGATGTAAGTTCCAATAGCAAACGATGAGCCATAGCCAAAGTGGATGCCCCAGTTGAAGATACCTGATACCAGAAAAGACCGTGCATGTAGAAAATAGTCAGCAAAAAAATATCACATAGAAAAAAATAGGTACTATAAATAGAAAACATCGTCATACCCATAGCCAAAGCTCGAGTGTCTTGAGGGAATATGTCTCCAATTATCCCAGCAGCAAGTGGACTAATTGCAGCACCACTATTGTCAGTTAAAATTTTCATTCAATTCAGAGTGGTCCATTATATTAAAGTTATGTAAAAATTTAAATGTACTGTGAATTACAAAATGGCAAGGCCCATTCGGAATAAAACAAGATGCCAGTATTGTGTCGCAAACGCAGTCCCGCTCACTGTCAAACTGAATAAAATGGTCGATCCGGCAATTAAGTTGACCCTGTTCATTCTGTCGGCAAGAATGCCCCACACTATTATAATTTTTTTTAGAAACACATCGTTAGTAAAATAATGACAATTAAACTCTCTATAAATACGTTTACTAGTATAATTGAGAGGAACCTATTCCAGCAATTGTAAAGCAAGCCATATATGCCGGTCCTGCAAGAATTTGGTAATCTGGACCCAGGCCATTATAATTCCATTCGCACTCCTCTTCTAAAACACACCTAAAATGTGACAAAGTAAGAAATATCAAATAAGAAAGAACTTTCAAATGCACTATATAAAACAAAATTAAGTAATGATTCACTTTTCTAGAATTACCTTGATTCATTTCTAAACGCACGACAGAAGTCCGATGACACATTTGAGGTTAAATTTGAGATTGGATAACAACTTTTCTCTCCGTAACCAATATCTTGAGCTAAACCTTTACTCACAACACCCAGAAGAAAATGACCAAGTTCCGCTGCAGAATAGATTCCCATCAAAAGAACCAGCAGGACTTTATCAGAGAATCTGGTCGCTTCCCCCATTTTGACAGTTCTAACATGAACAATAATTGGGCACAGAATCACATTAATTTTACTTCATCACTCTCATCAAGTGAAAAGTGTGAAATGTGAGGTGACACTCGATTCCAATTTCGATCTTTCTGAAATTAACAATCGCACTTGGATCATGCACAACGACTGATGGTATTTAGCAGATAAAATTTTAAGTAGGTGATGGACGCTTAATTGCTAAGTCATATCAAGTCAATTGTTTGATCAAGATCAAGGTTTGTTGTCTGCTCTTATTGAATACCTAGCTCACTTTTGCAAATCGAGCAAAGTTTCTTTATTCCGGCACCTGGACATCATTGACTCACCTCAGATCATGGAATAAACATGTAACACACACATACACATACCTAAAGCTTTGTTCCAGTGTTTAAACAAAGACCATGACTGTTGCTGTTATGACTGGTCTAAAAATGTATCACATTATGAAATTCAAGCTTTACACGCTCCGAAGCCTTCGACTCTTGTTCGAAATGCACCAACTTTAAGCTTACACCTAAAAGTGAGGCTTCATCATGATTCATCATGAATCGCATATATAAATTGTGGTTACAGTCATTATAATAATATAATAATACCCACATTGTTTCGGTCTGACAGTGAGAATCCAGTTTTCCAGGCAGCTTTTTATACCTATTAGTTTTAATTGTATGATATGTCTCAAGTTCAGTGTAACATAATTGCAGGCTTAATGAAGTCAAGTGAGACCATCTTAAGTTGAGAAAGTGTACACACTTCCCTTTTCAGAAGTTTTACTATTTTATGATTCATATTCACACTGAGGTTAACAACGTTAGTGAAACTATTTTTATAATGCTGCTATATACAGGTTCACGAAATGATGTAAGATGCTATACGCATTTTTGAATTTTTACTTGTTTTATAACTGACATATCACAAGGTAATGTGTATTAAATGAGCCTGGGAATTTATCCGTGACCAAAAAGTTACTCACCTAAGTCTAAGAATAAGACTCTTGCTTATCTCATGCGTGCTTGAATAAACAATTTTATCGTTCTTCATTGCATTGTTGTCTTGTGTTGAAATAATCTTGCTGGAATGGAGGATTTTGCATTTAAATATGTTGCAGTTACAGCTATTGTAAGAAATGAGAATGTAAAAAAGAGTGCAAAAAATTGCAACCACCAACGTTGTGATTGGGAATTTTAGAGTCTATTTAAAACAAATGCGACTTTTTATATTCATTATCAAAACAATAAATGTGTTTTGGCGAAAATAATTTTTGTACACAACCTTAGTTTACATAAAATAGCTTTTAGCATTGTTTTGAAATAGTGGAAATAATAAAATTACACTGGGACATTACACTTTCTTTAATTGTTGTCTTTGCTTTGTTTTCTAAAATATATTTTTTAATTTTTGTTATTATCCAAAATTAGAATTTTTAGAAGAATAATGCAAATGAAAAATTCTCACCTTCGATATCAATTGGTCGTTTGAAATAACGGTTGAATTTTTTGTCCTTGTGTAATTCTTGATGAAAATATTTTTAGTGGAGCAACAAGTAGCAAACTATGAGTTTATTAAAAAGCTAAGTAAAAATAAACGTTTATTTACTAAAACTTGAATCGAGAAGTAATAACACTTCCTATTTTTTCTGCTACACAGATCTTTTATCGTAATTTTTCATTGTGTACAAACTGGAGTATTCCTGACTTGTAATTTAAAGTGAAATTAGAAATACTAGTAATTTTTGATAATGAGTACCTAACCTATGTGACATTATTGGACTTATATTTTATTCATTTCGATTTTCTTTCATTTTATTGTCACAATTTAAATTAAAACATGATTGAACAGTCGCATCTTCCTCGTTTGAAGTTAACACAAAATTAAAGCAGTGTTAAGTACAAAATGATACAATGAATTTAATAATTTCATTTATCCCCAGTAACATCATTATGTTACAATTTTAATTTTTATATGGCATTAATTTCATGTTCAACTTCCGCATGAATCACTTGATTATATGTTTAATGATTGCATAACACTTTTGTAAGCATTGTACATATCTACGTTAAACTAAAAACTCACTGGCGCTTGGTAGTAATTTTTTAATCTGTCTGCACGTACAAAATTACAGCCAGCAGAGGACCATATTTTTATTTTCCACGCTTCATTCTCACTCTCACCGCTATTATTGCAGTAGAAATATTTTTCAGCAAAACACTTCAACGATATTATTCACTATAACCTGAAACATTTTTAAGTACCAAAACCAAAGCATTCCGTAATTATTATTCATCTTCAGTATTTATTTATTTAGGTATGTGCATATGTTATTATTATTATACGCAAGAACCCAAGTGTGTTTAGTGTTTGTGTTTTTTTTTGGCGTTTCTGGATTCTGGAAATTCTTCAAACACATTTCCTCATATCATTCCATTCACGCATTCATGCTAATTATGCAGGTGCTCTGGTACAATAAATAATTATTTAGCAATAAAATATAAGTTACTCTACATCGAGTAACTTTGTGATGAATTTCAGTGCATGCATTTACTGTACATTTTGTTTTGATAATGCAAATGCTAGGAGTTGAATGTAAAGTGAAGTCAAACACGATTTTTAATGTTCAAGTTTTCAACGTTCATTCACGGAGAAGCTTTCCAGTTTTCCAGTCGTCTTCTCAAAAGTTATCAACAAGGATGGTTCGCAGATGTGAACTACATAAAGTTTTCTTAAACTTTTTTATTTTTGGAACCTCCATTGCATAATAGTTACAGCATTTATAGGTACGAATGTTGTGATTAAAAATGAACTAGAATAATAGCAGTAATCTTGAATTTTTAACAAAATGAGCAACTTTTCCATACACCTTTTTACATTCTATGTATGTGTTGCAAATTTGTGAAGTAATTGCTGAATTCCTTAAATGCACTTATAAACCACCACTACAATAAGATAAAATTCAAGCAATTTTATAATTTTTTTATTGATTTTTAGAATATTTTATTTTATTTAATACTGTTCCCAAATGCGACAGATTTTTAAAAAAATTGTAAAAACAATTGTTAGTCCTGTTGCAATAAATATGTCAAGCTATATTATAAGCTCTCATTCATAAAAACATGAGTGACATAATGTCACTGACATTCTGTATTAGTGTCTTATCTCCGCTCTCCACATGTAGCTTCCCTAAACTTTCCCTCAAATCGTAGAGGAAAGAGAATCCCTCATGGTTCGAAACCTTAATTCGGTTAACATCCTTGTCATACAAATTTTGATGAGTTAAAGTTAAGCTCTTTAATGTAAGGTCGGAGGAAGTGAATGGCGACGAGATGAATTCCAATCAACTCAGTCTGCGTTATCATTGCACTCCAGTCAAGGTAGATGAGATGATAGGCAAGATAAGCAGCTTGGTGAAGCACATCGATGTAGCTCCAAATCAACCAAAACTTTGCGAATCGGAGGCGTTTCTGCAATGGCACATTCTGTTAACCAAAAAATACAGATCCCAATGTTTAATAACACCATTGACATAGTCAATTAATGTAATGATTTTTGCAAACTCAACCTGGAAATAAAACTTACAAAACTGGTCGATCTTAAAAGAAGTACTGCGGCAATGAAAGGCATGCCCAGCAGAATAATTTGACTAACAGCTAACGCCCACGACACAATAATTGCCGGTAAATAGACAGTGGCAGTGTGAATATATTCCATTATGAAGGGTATGTACCACAATTGTGACCTGTGTATTAGCCATCCTGGGGTCAGCCAGCGAACTGCGTGACCCAATCTTAAAATCAGCTCCGTTAATGTATGCTCCGTAGTAAATACCAACACGAGAAGAGCGATTATTGCTGATTTAAAGAAAATTAACAGTTCCACACAACTTATCACTTTCGCTGCTTTCCGCGAGCTAATGATAACCTTAACATTGTCATCTTCAGCCTTCTCTTTGTCAGTATCTACAATTATTTCTATGTGGTCCTCTGCTTTACCCATTTTCTTTATTCATTTAATGCAAGTAGAAAACTACCTTACCTACTTAATATTTTGTTACCGTCATTATTTGCAATTTCAAAATTATATTCCCTGGCTTCAGTTGTGTAAGATTAAAGAGCAAAAAGGTGTAAGAGTAAGAATTGCAACAGATGGGAACAACTGTGCCCACAATAATAGTATTATTGCCACATATAAAGCATACTTCATGTTACCATTGCTAATCTACAACAGGGTGATCTTTTTTTTTTATCGTATTATAACATGAGTCATGTCCATGCCCATGAACCATGCAACTTGTCCCCATAATATGTAAATGCATTTCTTTGTAAATATTTTGAAAATCTTTCAGATTGAGCGTAATCAAGCAATGAAGCAATATGTACTTATGTGATAAGTTTATTCCTTGTATGAATTTTCCAGATATGACAATTTTGCAATCGGTAAACACGTAACTTTGTTGTCTTTGTTAGATGAAATAGGTGTTTAATATTAAAATGCACATTGTAAAGGAAATAAATTTATAATTTAAAAGAACTGCGAATTAAATGACTTCCATTGGCTGAAAAATACATAAATGTATTTATATATCGATGAGTTTGAACTTCACAGTGTGTTCAAATATCGAATAAAATTTTTTGTGTCACTCTTGTACACGCTTGCATACTCATTTTTGAATTTATCCACGAACATTCTCTTTTCATAGGGAGGGATGGACGTTGCTCTTCGAGGAGTCTTCTGTGAAGGACTGAAATAGGGATACCACTCATTATTTGCGCCACCCCATTTCCAACCATCTGCCAATCCATCACTGCCAACTGGACCTCGATGATGATTTCTGATATTTTGTCTGCATCCATCCCGGTAAGGAATCAAGAATAAAATTTTCTTGTTTTCACATTGAATTCCCGTGCCATCTCTGCCCCCGAGACCTCCTTCGCCGCCTTTACCACCTTCTCCTTGCTGCCCCCTTTGTCGACCAATTGTGACCGGACGAGTTTCATTATTAGGAGAGATTATAGAAATACTGCCAGGATAACCACCCTGTCCACCAACTCCACCGCTGCCGCCATCACCGCCCGGTGCTCCGCTATGACCACTGTGAGAACCATAGTACGTTATTGTGATTAAATTTGTTGACGAACTCCAGCCGACATCATTTGGGCGAGCATCAATTCCATCGGCGCCCTGGCCTCCATTACCACCATTTTGCCCGGCACCTCCTGATCCCCCATTTGAGGTCACAGTTAGCCTACCAACACCTTCGAAGATCTCAACTATTCCGAACAAGGAACCACCTGGTCCACCCGGATTTCCTTCAAGGCCGTCGGCTCCTTGTCCACCCCTTCCTCCATTCAATCCCCGAACACCATTTCCTCCATTCTCTGCAGTGGGCGGAATAAAGCTTCGACCGTTGTACCCATCTAATTTTAAGTGGGCGTTTTGCACAATAAACCATTTCGGTGCGAGAAGCACCACCACCAACTCCTTTCCAACTGCGTCAATGTCCCTGTCGATAAAGAGCGTCTGGGCCGTGTAGACTTCGACTTGCTTGATTTCTTGAACACCACATGAGAAATCAGCAACGGTTTTATCAACCAAACCTTTGTCATTAATGAAATCCGACAATTTTGTGTAGTTTCCAGAGACTTTCAATGTTCCATCAGCGCAGGAAAAGACTGGATGGGGTAGAGCAAACCTCAGGATTCTGTCCAATAAGACAAATTGCAGCGGTCTTAATTTTGAAGTAATTGAAATAATGTGTCTGCCAACTGGAAAGTTTAAATGGGTTTCCAGATAAGACACCCATGATTGAAGAGTGGGAGCTTCTAAATCTTTATAATCCTTTCTTTTGTTTTGATGAAAGGGGTAATCCTCAACTTGTTTTTCAACGCTGGACACAAATTCGTACCAATCACGAAGATTTGTAAGATTCTTCTGGAGGTTTTGAACGGGCTGCATCATCCATGAATTAAAGTCCTGCGCTTCACCACCGACAGCTTCATTAAAAAATAGGAAGTGGTTCTGCTGCTGTCTCAGAAATGCCTTAAATTCATTTGTGACAGGATAAGGGTCACCCTCCAGGAATGTTATGATTGATTCAGAGAGCTCCGTGAAATTGTTTGGTGATCTTTGCATTTTCTCCAGCAATGCTTTCACTTCGGCAGAAGCCGTTTGCAACTGTTTTAATACAGTTTGAGTGTCGGGAATCCTGGTAAAATGTTTGATTTCATACCATTTTTCATAGTCTTCAAAAGTGGAGGTGATATTTTCAAAAATGGCTTTGCTCAAGCTGCTGGTGTAGTTAGCAATGTCCAAAATGGTTTTGTCCTTCAGAGTGTAACCAAAGTCGTTGGGGTCAACATCTTGAAATTCTAGATGATCCATGTACAGACTTGTCACTAGTTGCTTCGTGTTGGTCACGACAGTGGACTCACTCAAAGGTCCACATTTTTCCGGGCTCCTGGAAAACGTTATTTTTGGATAGTTTCCACTCTCGTCCCTTTGAAGAAGTGTCTTCACAAAGTATAATTTCTTTTCGAGCATCTCCCTTTCCGTTGAATTATGCTCAATGCCAGAGCCAATTAACTTAGAATGTAATGTTTCATTGTAGATGGCAAGAAACTCCACAATTCCACGCATAATTTGTTTGTCTTTGATATACCTCCCAAATGCAGAATAACTTGACACTTTTGTAACTACTAGTCCAAAGGAATTGTCAAACTTTTTCATATTCTTTACAAATTTTGATGCGTGGCTGACCAACAAATCAAAGTCGAGGCGATCATTGCCTAGTTTCACTGATGAATAAGTTACAAGGAACAGCATTTTCAACCGTTTTACTCTTTTTAGAATTTGATTCATAAAGAAATTCGCAGCAATGTCCATCTCGGACCCTCTCGTATCATCGAATCCTGGACAGTCGTAGAATAGCACACTTTCATTCCCAGTGTTGAGAATGACCTTTTCTGGAACAATTGTTTTGGAAACCGTGGAAGGCACCCCGATCCTGTCATCTTCGTCTACAATAACCAATTTTCCACTTTGAGTCAACACAGAATGTACGCGGGTCAGATCACCGGCAATAATTTGAGTAAGTGTTGTCTTTCCAGATCCCGTATTCCCCAAAATCAGGATGGCTTCATCTTCAGTGTTATCATGGTCGGCTTCCGGAGTGACTAAATTATTTCCTTCGTTCAGTAACTCGAATAAATTGATCTTACCAGGGATTGGGGCATGACGAGAAACTAGAGATAGTCGTACACAATCGTCAATTTCGTTGTCTGAGTCATCCTCTTTGGACATCCACTGTTTAAAATAAACATTTAAAGATATTTTTATAGGTAAATTACAGTAAGTAGTGCTAGAATAAATGCCAGATGCTCATACAAATTAAATATTTCAAATTGCAAGACCGGTTCAAAATCTACTTACAATTTGGCCCAAAGAGTTTCTGACGAGTGTTCCAAAAATTAAAAGTAGAAAGAGAATGCCGTTTCTTGTCATTCTTAATATTTATTTATATTTTTCAATAAATATGCCTTATCGTTTACAAATGTAAGACATCTGTATTTGTCAAAGTTTTGCAATTTAATGTGCGAAATCTATGGGGAATGATCAAGACTCTTGACTCAAGAGTTGTAATTTGTAATCTTGTAATAGGTACGGTATTAGAGTGAATAACGTTTTTGTCAGCAAGCCACTTCGTTTTGTAAATCTGAAAGGCATAAATAATTCAGATTGAGATTGTACATTTTGTCATGTCAGAAAAGTTAGGCCAGGCCAGGGAATTAGTTAATGCATTTATAACTAATGTTTACAGATGAATATTTATACTATATAAATACGCATCAAGTATTGAACCTAAACGAAAAGCAATCGCCAGAAGAAGACGATGTCACCATTTCCAGTTTCATTCAATATTAATATAAATCTGTATCTGAATATAAATTTAAGAAATTCTGTAATTCAGCATCCTGTTCGTTTTTATATGTAATAATATTTAGATGGACACAGTTGTTGAAAAGAATACTTGCTGCTTGTGAATTTGTGATTGGTTGAAATGTTGGTTGATTAGCTCGACGGGATTCCCAATCATTTTATATATCGGTTATTACACAATCTTCATTCTCTTTAGTTCTATCCTTCAACATTATTTGTCTATGAATAACGCAACCGGAAAAAAGGAATGGGCCATCAGAAATTAAATGATCGCATATTCATTGACTTAAGGAAAATGCATGAATGAGCTTGTTCGCAATAAAAGGTTTGTTTATCCGCTTTTATAACGATTCAGAATTAAAATGATTCAATACATATTATTAATGTTTTTATTATGCTTGACTAACATAATTAGGTAATAGAATTAGCATTAGTATAAAGATGGTTTGTTGTGGCTCTTACCCCAAAAATCAAACTAATCATTTATTTATCAAAGTCAATAAAATACTAAAATTATGGACACATAAATTGACAATATCTTTACAAATCAACTATTTACTATCAACATAATAGGTATAACAATATGTAAGGAGAGTCTTTATCAAGGCACAAAATATACAGACACTGTTATTTGAATAATGTTCACATCCAATGTTATATACTTTCATTACAATTACGTTATATAAGTAGGAGTTAATTGCGGCACTTATGTCTAGGCCAATAAAAATCTTTTGAAAACACTTTTATGCAAGAATATGAAACAAGAATATTATCATTTTAACCGTTTAGCAATATAAAAAATTGATACTTAATTACAAAGTTATGTTATAAGAGTCGGAGTCGGTTGAAATGAAGCAGTTTAGGTCAAATCACTTCTCGGCTTTAATTAGCGGAGAGAAAGCCTGAGTGGAAGATCGAAAGTGAAGCATTTTGACGAGATCTTCATTGCTGATTCCTGATAAATACGCTGGCAAATCTGGAGTTTTGCTTGTTGTAGGAGATTTACGGCTGTAATGAGTATGGCCTTGACTGAGCTTCTTCACCCTCTCATAAAGTGTTCGTGATGGGATATTAAATTGTAGTGCCGCTTTTATACATGTGACTCCTTTCTCTCGAACTAATTGAATTGCTTTGACAAGATCATCGTGGTTGTAACGCTTATACCGTTTCATATAATTTTTCGAAGTCCGATTTGGAGAACTCCCCGAGCCTAAACATATAACGGTTTGGATATCACTACTTACATACAAACACTGCCTTATTATGGCTAGTTTTAGCCAGAAAATCGAAATGTATAAACCTACTAACTGGAGCCGTCGTCACTTTTTGGGGGGCTACCACCAGCACTGTCATTGCAAAATGCATTAGGGGGAGGACTTGGAGTATCCATTGCTTTTGAAATGGTCATTTCACCATTTTCATCTTCACTTCCCTCCTCATTCGGTGGTTGATTTATATCCTAAAAGTAAAAAAATAAAAGTAAAATAGAATCATAAACAAAATACATAATTTCTAGCGCGCGAAAGGCTGCACTGGTACACAATAATTTACCGAAGCAATTATGCCTTTAGTTGTTGAATTTTTCTTCATATTGGTTAAAATATCTTGGACAATTGATTCCACTGACTTTGCTGAGGGTGCTGATGAAGAAGAAGAGCTCACGGGATTACGGGGCGGTGGAGAAGTTACAAAGTCCGAAACAAGAGAGTTAACGCTTCCGGCTTTGGAATATGGTGATGAGCTCCTTTTAGAATTTGAACGTCGACGCCGTTTCGGTGGTCCTTCATTGTTCTGGTTCTGACGACATCGACCTGTACCTGTGGGGCCTGTGGCTGGTCCAGGACCGGGACCAGGAAGCATTTGGAAAATTGATGACATCCAAAACGGAAGTTCGCTGTTGGCGTTGTTCAAGTTCAGCAAATTGTTGTAGTTCACTGGCATTGTGAGAGAACTTGAAGGATTTTGGAGAGGTTGTTGATCCATACGCAATGGAGGGGACATCACCCCATTCGCAACCTCATGGCGCAATTGATTTGACAAAGGTGGACTCATCTGCGGAGGAGGAAGCAGTAACGAATTCGGATTCCTGGAAGAGTTACCTCCAAAAGGTGGTGGTGAGTGAAAAGTTTCGTTATTCTCCTCTTCCTCAGGACAGAGACCTTTGATCCGAAGTGTTTCCGCTGCTTTCAGAATAGCTGGGAGTTCCTTGTCAGAGACTTTAACCTCTCCTTTGTACATGTACGACAGAAGATGCTTAACGTGTGAGAACTTGAGTCCGTGAAGAATGATGATGGGATGGTCACAGGAATTCTCCGCGAGCAGTTTCATAAAATACGAAGACGAGGTCGAAAGAATCAGTTTGTGACATTTGATGGATTGTCCTTCACAAAAATAAACAATAAAAACTTATTAATTATTAATTCAACTTTAATTTATCAAAAAAAAATGTTTTTTTAAACCTTCACAGGCCAGTGTTACGTCAGTGAGACATTGATGGTTGAAGTATCGCTGGAACTGATATACGTAGTTTGGCAGGTGGTTTTTCCACGCGAGTCGATAGGTCGAAGTAGAATTATCCATGATGTCGCACGACGAACCTACTCCTGCAAAGGAACAATTATAGAAAAAATAAAATAGTTAAGTAAGATTCACATCACAAATCTAAAAATAACACATGAAACGGAAAGTTGATTAAAAATGCAATTGACACGTCTATAAAGTTTCGGATTGACGCTAGTTCATTTTTCACCTACTAAATTCACAAGCGGATGTATCTTAATAAAATAAACAAGATTGTTAATAAAATCACAATTAAATAAATATGACTCTGACAAATCCTCCAAGGTTAATTCTCTCCCAGATCAAATGCACATAAGAACAATAATACGTATGTAATTTTGCAAAAATATGCAAGTACAATAATAACACATTATTACGCAATACTCTAGTTATTTTTTAGTCACTCTCATTTAATGAGAGTCTCATTGCTTCCTTCCTGGTATAACACCGAAACAGACGCTGAAATTGAAATGCTGACTAAATATGAATATGAATAACTCGCAAATTAAGAAGCCTTGAAGAAAACTGTACATTATAAATGTTATGCTACGTACCCTCTCGTTGTGTGTAAATACACAATGGAAAATGGAATGTGTGATAATGATAAGGCACTAATTGATTTGAAAACAATAAAACAATTCTAATTGCCTTTAACACTTCTTGACACTCTTAAATTGTACATGTTGTGGGGGAAATATTCGCGAATTCTGCTTCGGGTCGTTTTTATTGCTTTTTCAAGGTAATAAAAATTCCTTTTCAGCTAAAAAACTGCAAGCTTTTGCTTTTGCAAAGTACGTGGTAAATCTGTATTAAATGATGATGCACAGGAGGAATGAAGATTACTCACCGCAATCGCAGTAATTCGCACTTGATTCGGTTCCTTCTTGTTTCATCGTCCTGTCGCAGTCGACGTTCATAATCGATTGCATTTATTTTGAGTTGTGCAAAAATATTCCGTGGGTTAGCTTTTAGCATTTGGCTCTTTTGAGACTTTGAGTGCTTTTGGTTCTGAGAATAAAAGTTACGAGGGACAGGCAGAGGGAGAAACGCGGTCCTAATAATGTAGTAAAACCAAAGGTAAAAACGTTTCTTTCTTTCTCTTTGGCTCCTTTATCGCAAAAAGAAACAGAATTTTTTTTTGCGAGCCGAGCAGAATGATACGACAAAGAAGTGATTTATGCAGATCGACGACGACGGCGGGTCGTGTCACCTCATCTTTTCTTCATTCACTTCCAGCCTCTGGAGGTTCCATCCAGGCGTTGCATTATTAGCCTGTTGCACATCACATTTACATAAGTGCAAGTAGCAGTAAATACCTAGTGTACCTAGTAAATACCTAAAAGCCTCCATCTTCTTGCATATATGTATTAAATCTAATCTTTAAGATCTTTATTAAATAAGATGATTTCATCATCTCTAACCCACAACCCACACATATTTTCATATCTTACCAATGCTTTTATGGAGAAACGAAACGGTGTTGTGCGGTTCCTTCCTTTCCTATCCCTTCCAAACGCTTTTGATTTTTTACGCAAATTTGCACAGTGCAGATTGGAACTACTTGGATTTAGATTAGCATACGTAGCCATGTCCCGGAACACTGTCCACTCAGCAATTGCAGTTGCCGTGCTTATCATTGCGTTTTGTGGTGCGTGCATGCAATTGAACATGAAGAAAGCAAGGCAAAAGACTGGTAATAAAACGATTGATCATTCATGAATCATCACGAACGACGAGTTAGCGCCGGTCCGGTCTAAATCTCTGTAGACTGCAGACGCCACTATTTTGTGCTTTCTTGTTCATTGTCCCAAAATGTCATTTTGTGAGTTTGTGACTTATGCTTATTTTACCCACTATCCAGGAGCAGAAAGCAGAATACTGTCAATATGAAGACGGTTCTTGAGATTGTTAGAAAAACAAAGTGACATGAATGAGGACATGTGCGTGTGGCCGGTGCGGTGTGCAGTGCAGTCTGACTGTGGTGTGGGCCACAGATGATTCCCGTATGACTCATGTGACATGAGTCATCTGTTTTATTAAAAGCAGCTCCGGACCGGAGTAAAAGCAGTATTTTAATAATCACTCGCTTCGAATTTAAATAGTTATTGAAAATTGTTATGTTAATTGCTTTAATCCACTAAAAATGGCTACTCCAGGAGGAGACCAACTCACTTCTTGTGACTGTTTTGAAGGGACAAGGTACAAATATGACGTGTCAGATCATCTTAAAGTAGCTTTAACTGAAGAAGGAAGTGAAAGAACTCAGAAGGATTCCAGTACCGGCAACAACAACTCTAGAAGTGTCCCAGGGAAGTCTTTTGACTCAATTTTGGCCAATCTGTGGGAAACTGCAATGAACAGTACAACGGACAACCCTTTCAGATATAAATTGGCGAGGAACTCTCTTCCATTTAAGGTGCTTCCGGGCAACTTCAACTACATTGCTCAGGTAATCAGGAAATTACAAATGGGGTGGCGCTAGAGAAGTACAATAAAAAGTGTACTTGCTTTTATGTACTTAAATGACATATGACCTCTCTCCTTTAATTTGCCACAGTTAAACCCAGACCGAGCTGAAAAACGCCGGAAACCTCAAGAAATTAGAAGTCTCCAGCAACCATTCAATCCGAATGAGTTCAACTTCAACAAGATTAATCGAAAGGAAATTCTGCTGCTGCTGTGCCCTTACTGGTCTGATTCAAGTAGTAGTAGTGGCAAACAAGAAGAGCATTTAATTCTTATCAACGTCAGTCCCCTGGAGTATTGCCACGTTCTCGTAACACCTTATCGAAACCGAAACAGGCCCCAAAGATTATCCTCAGAAGGACTTCGATTAGCTCTGGAGATGTGTCTTCTCAGCGATTCCTCTGACATTCGTTTGGGATTTAACAGTCTCTGTGGTTTTGCTTCCGTCAACCACGAACACTTTCATTCTTACTATTTATCTCACCGCCTATACATCGAGTTCGCTCCGCTCATCAGAGTGGGTGAAAGTCAATCATGCTATCAGTTTGCAAATTCCCAATATCCTCCGGGGTTCTGTTTTGTCCTTAATACTAACAAAGAGAACGACATCGTGAGTGAAATGAACAAGCTTCTCCAGTCAGTTATGCTTCTTGTCGCTCATCTGGAAGAAACGAACACCGCCCACAATCTTATTATCACAAGGGGGTCATCACACTCTGAAAAAGGCCATTTTGACCAAGTTCGGGTTTTCATTTGGGCTCGCACTCCCAGTTTCGGAGCGAAAGGGTGTGACGCTTTCAATCCGGCGCTGTGTGAACTTGCTGGACATTTTCCCATCAAAAGTAATGAAACAATTTAATAAATGACAGATGTGAGTGAGAGGTCACCTTCATACTGAATATTACACATTTTCTACATTTCTTACTATTCGACTTTTTAATATTTTATTTTTCAGACGAGGAATCTTATAAAAGCATCACGGAAGAATACATTTTGGAAGAACTACATGAAATCTGTGATAAGCCATTTGAGACAGTGCGAAATTGGATTATTTCAGGTGATGGTTTTGTATAAGGAAAACTAATTAGCTGTAAAATCGGTAAATGCGTAATTAGTAATAGTTAATTAAATTTTTATGACCTCTTTCTTTAAACTTAATTCCTTTTTATAAAACTTTTATTCTTATAAATAGGCCGAATAGATAATAAAAACGTTTATAACTTCTTTCTGCGTTTTTTGAATGGATATTAAAAATAATAAAAGCTTTCTCTTGTTTGTCATTAAATGAAAGTTTAAAGTAGAAACGTTATGTATAAAAATTGGAATGTTTGTTGTAAACTGAAATAAAACGCAGCTCTTTATGTTTGACAAAACAAACCTATAATAATTGTTCAACATATTCATATCAAGTGATTTCCTAGTGTTCAAATTCAAAAATTCAAATCACCTTCATAAAGCTAAAAAGGTTTAATTAAAGGAACGTGGATTTGAGTGCAGCATTTTGGCGACGTCAGCAGTCTGTGTTTTGCATGTAATCCAGGGGTTGCGTACGGTTGGTTTGTTGGATTGTTTACAAACTTTTGGGATGTGATGACGTGCTGTATGAAGGGTCTGCCGTCTATTGTTATTGTTGTTAGGTTAGGTAGGTATGAATTTGAATGTTGTTTGTTATTATTTGCGAACGTTCTCTCTAGATTCAGAATCAGCGACCACCACATGATCGTTAAATAAAATTATTTAATCGTAATTATTAATTAATTCATTTTCATTTCTTGTCCCATTATTATCAGTACCGTTTTCGCGAGTTATTATTATTAATTTCTAATATTAAGCAGGATATCAAATCTGGTCCAGATTTCTGGATTATCTGGATCGAAAATTGCAAAAGAAGTCGTGTCGGGGGAAAATCGGGGAGTTTCCTGCTTCAGCTGAGGGTGATTTATAAAGGGTTAGTTATTTTTATTTTGATGTAGAATCATTCTCAAAATCAATCATTTAATTTTTCTTCAATTGTTGAATGTTCTGAGTCAGAACTTCTGACACTTGCTTTTGTGTTGAGAAACTCAACTTGAGATATTATTATTATTCCAATTTATGCGAAAACTTACATTTTCTTTTCTAATTTACTTTACAGGTTCAGATCCAATTTACCGTTTGTCGTCTTTGGCCGGGATTACCCATACTGAACTGTAAGTTTTAGACTTTAATAGTTGTATTGTAATAATCAGTTCCCTGGTAAAATGGGGTAGATTGAAATGAAGTGGTTTGTTTTACCTTTGCTTGTTTGTCTGAATCAGAACTTTAAAGAAATTATCCCGTTATAACCCGCTATCATGGAAGATTCGATGGAGTCAGTGCGTAGCAATGGCGGTGGTGGTGGTCACCCGCCGAACCACCACCACCAGAAACCGCCTCATGCAAATGCACCGACCCATGCAACAAACGCATTTATAATGGTCGACGGTCAGCTTCAGCCAGCGCCACTAAAGAAACGCTTCAGTGCGTACAAACTAATTGTCGACCCTGCGTTAACGAAAGGAGCTCTGAAAGTTTATCGCTTCGATGGGATTATTCCTGGTAACCCAGACTATCCCCAGACTATCTCAGTTCGCGATCCCCGCAAGTACAAAAAAAATCAGAGACCAAAGGACACAATGGTGCTGCCACTACCATGCTTCAAAATTGATTCGAATTACGTCGGCGAGATCCCTCCCAGGGAAGTTGCAATCACAAACCTAATGGATAGTGTGGGCAGCTCATTTCTTCGAGAGATCTGTCTCAGATACGGGTTGGTAGAAAATCGCTCAGGTCTTCGTTCATCCAATCAGTCACCGTCATCTTGGATTTGGACATGCCACGTTTTCGACTCATTACCAGGCCAAGGCCTGTATTGATAAGCTTCACAACACATTACTCCTGGGAAAGACAGTTCAGGTGACGTACGACGTTGGGGCGGAATTGTGCAAACAGCTATATATTGAGGCCACCACGCAGAAGCCAGGAGGAAATACGAAGGATCGGTGGCGGGGATCCAACAGCGGGCACTCCTCAGCTTCACATCCTTCTGGAAAACCTTCATTTGTCAAATCTTCTACCTGTTCAACGTCTTCGAAACAATCTGATGCTATTAATGGGCACCCCAATGAACATTCGTCAAGAGAGCGGGACAGGGATCATAAGAAGCGACCTGACGTAGCGCCAATTGCTTTTGTATCCTCTTACGATCACAAGTCATCGTACTCTTTTCACTCGTCTAACTACAGAAGCAATGGGAGGGATCGAAGCGGAGATGTGATCGAGAAAGCGAGACGAGAAAAATTAGAGGAAGAACCCATTAGAACCTACAACAACCCGCATCATCCATCCCCACATGGCAACAGCAATCGCCATCGGACGCCTACATCAACCACTAATTACGATTATTCTATTCCTTCAAGTTCAGCCAGAAGCACCCCGTCGAGCACGAGCAGTTCTCATTCCACATACCGTTCGCGTCCGCCATCGCCTCCACCTCAACAGGACCTGGAGCCTCCCCCCGTCGTAAATAATAATAATAATAATTATAGTGTCAGTAGGGGCGAGATCTACTATGAGAAGATTGAATTATCGCCAAAGATGGACCTGGACACGAGAATCAAAATGCTGGAAGGCACTAACTCTTCAGTTTTTGGCAGGTTGTTCACAACGGACGGCAACATGAGTGTTCCAGGAACGGAAAGTGAGGGTGACCCAAGTCTTTTGTCAAAACGAGCCAGGCTCAGTCTTGGAAGTGCCAGCTCACAAATTTGGGACAGCGAGAGTGATGAAGAAGTGAGTAAAGAGGCGTCCTTCGCGAAGAAGTTTAAGCAGTCATTTGTTCCTGTTCACGACAGCCACCAACCAACAAGACAACAGCAGGCGTCGGGCGGAAGCGGAAATTGTATGCTGTCACCACCTCCCTCCCCCTTCATTACCTTTAATACAAGCTCGGCTGCGAAATCAGTCAAGGGTAAAGCAGATCCCGAGTTTGAGCAGATCTCAGGTGAAGAAGATGAACAAACTTTGGGCGGTGCAGACAACAGTAATAATAATGATGACATGAGCTTGTCTTCCCTCTCGTCGGAAGAAGGTCACGGACGAATTAAGCAAGGAAATTTCGACACGCAGTCCCACCAGGCTCAGGACTCATACTATGGAAATTACTACAATTCCTATCCTTCAAATTATCACATGTCACATTGGAGATCTCACCTGCACCCAACAGGCTCAACTTTTAATTATCCATCCACCCAGCCCGACGGCACACAACAGCAGCAACAGCAACATCCACCTCAACAAGGACACTTCAACAATTATGACCATTATCAGGGTAACAAACACTTTACACCACAAGAACCTCCAGTCGAGGAGGAGGTGAAAAGAGAGGAGCCGATCAAAAACCCGCAACTTCTTATCAATGCACTTCTCGACATGGCGATAGAGGACTTGAAACAAGTTCTCAGGCGCGATTGTCACAAAAGACTTATTGAAACGGATGCGTACAAAATCTATGAAGACTGGTGGAGAGTTCATGACCAGGAATATAAGAGGAAGCAGGACGGGGAGAAAGAGAATTCGAAGGCGAGCACGTCTCTACCTGAAGCAACACCTATTCCCATTATTAAACGTGATTCTAACCCATTGGCGCCACAGGATCCTAGTATTAAAATGGAGTCCATTTCCAATGATTGTACGGAACATGGGATTGTTCTAGTAGGACAAGGTTTACGCTTTCTCCATATTCCCACCCTTCCTTCCTTAAGGAAAAAGATTGAAGCTCCTGCCAGGCAACCGGGTGAGGATTCGAAGAAGTCGTTCCTTATGAGTGACTCGGAGGTGTCCAGTTCGGATGAAGAAGATGTTGGTGTTCGAAGACCAAAGCCATTGTTCATTCTTACGACGTCTGAAGAAGAGGAGTCCGACGATGCTTCCTCCGTGTCTTCCAAGTCGATGGTGTCTGTCGCGCCGAGTGTTGACTCTGATGTGAAAAACATTTCCACCACAAAAGACAAAGCTGAATTCCTTGATAGATCATCGCAACCAGTGACGAATGAACCAATGCCCCTCCAGGTGACCCCCAGGGCCCAGGTTGAAGACATTCTGCCGGATGATAGCTTACCGGAAGAGTCAGGTGCCGTTGATGAAGAACCAGAAGGATCTCTAGTACTCTGTCATCGTACTGGAAGAATGGTTAAGCTCGAAAGCATCGATGACGAAGATCTGGTGAGTAGCAGTGTCGAGGTGGAGCCTGAGGATGACAGTGATATGCTTGCACAAGCAACCGACAAACCAGACACTCTTCAATATCCTGCACAAGCTGTCAAACAGCGGTTTGGACTGATTGGTCGACAAAACATTAAGCAAGACATTGCGAAACATCAGAGAGCGCCAATGTACACTGAGGAAGGCCCTGAGCCGTTGCTGGTGCCGTTGGATGCAACTCGTCCAAGAGGAAAGAAAGGTCCGAAGAAACTGACAAGACATCAGAAAATACGCAATTTCCGTCCGCGCAACGATGAAGAAATGGGACAGATTGCATACGGGTTCCTTCGAAATGGCATCGATAATGAAGACATTGGCTACTTACAGAAGGCGTACGAACTTTTCCTTTGTGATGATGGCATGTCCTGGCTGAACTCTACTCGTTGGGTGGATCACCCTCAGACACATATAAAGAAGCCCACGCCAAGTAAAAAGAAGCAGCTGGAGAGTGAAGAGGGTTCCCTCCGTACCCGGGGCTTTGTTCGAATGACGAAAGAAGAAAAGGTCAGGGCATTGGCTGGAAAAGCTCCGGATCCGGTTCTCGCTGATTTATGTAACGGCAGTGCTCATTTGACCAACCCGAAAGGTGGCACTGGTAAATACAGGGAAACGCTTTTCCGTGAAGCGAGATCTAATCAGCGACGCTTGCTCACAGCTTTGGGATCAGAGTCTGATTTCTTGAAATTTAATCAACTTCAGTTTAGAAAGAAAGCTCTCAAGTTTGGTAGAAGTGGTATCCACGAGTGGGGATTATTCGCGGCGGAACCGATAGCTGCGGACGAGATGGTGATAGAATACGTGGGTCAGATGATTAGACCCGTAGTCGCTGATCTGAGGGAGCCGAAGTACGAGGCGGAGGGCATTGGCAGCTCCTACCTGTTTAGAATTGACCTGGAAACCATTATTGACGCAACGAGATGCGGGAGTCTATCGAGATTTATAAACCACAGTTGCAACGTAAGTGCTCGCTTCACATTTTTCAGGTCATTCGGGTTGAATTAATCTAGATTATTATAGTTTACAACACATGAGTGATGGTTTGTGTCTCGTGTGTTGTTCAACAGCCGAACTGTTACGCCAAAGTCATAACAATCGAGGGGAAGAAGAAAATAGTTATTTATTCCAAGCAGCCGATTGCAGTGTCCGAAGAAATCACGTACGATTACAAATTTCCCATCGAGGATAAGAAGATTCCTTGTTTATGTGGAACACCACAATGTCGTGGGACCCTTAACTAAAATATCGTAAACCTATCATTTATCATTTACGCATGTATTTTTATTAGAGATTGTTTTGATGCCTTATTTTATAATTTATATTGTCACGTTACATTATATACTTTTTGAACAGAAACTGTTTTTGCAACGGCGTTTTATTCCGTTGGAATGATTCCAAGTTGTTGATTCTCGCTTTGTTTTCGCAATTTCGCATTCGCACATTTTACTTCGACCACTGAAAGCTAGGTAGGATTTGAAAAAATATCTTCCATGCGAACCCGTCGGTCGGGGGGTACATTCATGTTCATTGAGTTCCCTTTGTTTCCAGTGGATATGAATGAAGTTTTTAAGCTAAACCTATTTAATTAGTTGCTTAATAAAATAGAGCGAGGAAGAATGCTTTCCCATAGACAATGATGATGGCATTTAAAAATAAACTGATGCTGCAAAACTGATGGTGAATGACGATTATAAATATAACAAATGAGTTATGCGGATTTCAATGATTTCACTATGATTTTGATTTCATCATGGGAAAATATATAAACCTTAGCTTATTTATGATTAACGGTCATTTGATTTGAATGTAGCCTGTAACATTAACTCAGGAAGGGTTGACGGATTGGTACCAAGTTTAGCCCAAAAGTCATTGAAGAGGTCTTCCTTAGGAAGACTTCCTGACTATGAGATTTTCAAACTTTTGGAACCTTCCCGTAAAAATAAAAATAAAATGAAATTCAACTATACATCTATTCTATATCGGGTCACTTTTCTCTCGATAACTCCCACCTGGTGCGTTGCCCCAAACAAATTCCAACGGTTATCAATAGTACTCGACGAGAGCTTTCGAATGATGTACCACACATCAAAGAACGGTAGTCATAAGCGTTTTGTTCCGTATAATAATGGTTTTATTGACAATTGAATCAACTTAACGTATTTACACTACACTACAGACTTAATTGTCTTACAAAGTTTTTGTATACGTTTACATTTTTACAGGAATTTCGTTTAATAATCTTTTCAGCAATGTACTTTGCTTTTATTTAATATTTAATACCTAGTCAAAAGGTACATTTCACAATTTTTGCCACTAATCTAATGAACTTCAAAATGAAGTATAGAATTGAAACTCAAAGATTTTAATTCTAATAATCTAGAAGGAAGAGTACATCTTCACGATAATGTGCTACGTTAAGCAATAATAAAAAAAGTAAAGGTCATGATAGTAATAGAAATAAAAAGACGTTACATTTACATGCATTATGCATGGGTTGTTATAAACCTGTCATAAGTAATATAAAAATTTGAACATTTAGAGTGCAGGATTAGGAAGTTTTTAACTCGTTTCGTTTATCACTTTGTTTAACACTAAAAATCATGAACCTCTAATTTATACATGAAGGGTTTACTTACTTAATAACATCTTATCTTTTAGTGATATTCATTAATGCAGATCCTAAAATTACACAGGAATACACAGACTAAACTTAATTTACAAACTGTTTTCAATCAATAATTAGATCATCGATCATATAGTCTTCCCAAATAAATGCTCTTTTCGCTTTTGTGTATACCGCGAAAAATCGGTAACCATTATTTTCTTCATTAGTCACTCATTTGAAATAGTTGATAGTATTCTGCTTCCGCTTCCACTTCCGTTTTCAGTTTCTTGTTTCGGTCTGGAGTACCATTACTAGCACCTGGCGTTGCAAATATTGCATAACGTTTGCCATTCCTGTTTTGATGCTCCTTCGTGTGCGTCCTCAACTCAACAGGGCTTGAAAATCCTAAACCACATTCCGAACACCGGAAAGGTCTCAGAATGGCATGAGTGCTATCCATGTGATCTTCGAAATCGGAAATGGACATGGAAATATTTCCACAGTGAGAACATTGAAAACAGGGAGATTGGTTCGGGAAACAGAGTTCAGCCTGGTGACGAACAATTTGTTCTTCAGTTTTGAATTTCAGTGTGCATCCCGGACACATCATTTCCAGTCCTTCTCTTTGATGGATTCGCATATGTAAACTCAAAACAGAACTTTGCGAGCAACATCGTCCACATATAGGGCAGAAAACGTTAAAACGACCTTCTGCCTTGTACTTCAAGTATCTGACACGTGGGTCTATTCCTCCACTTGCAACCGCTTCAGCAGTTTCCGCCTCGTTCAGATGTGTCCACTTGTGAGTGAGAACAGCCTGCTTGTTTGACATGGGTCGTTTGCATATGTCACACAACAGTTTCCTTTTCCCATTAACTGTTACCTGTTCACTGTTAAATGTTTCCAAAATACAAATGTGAATTAGAAATAATTCCGACATTCCACTACAAAAATAAAGCTTCCAAACATTTTTCAAGTCAAATTACAATTCCATCCAACTAAAGTAGGCGGAAGTGACTCCTGGGGGTTTATTCTTCGCCTGTGGTAGCGAACCGCGAAGAGGTGGTCTTATCGATTGCGTTTGTGGAGGAGTGTACCATTCTTGACCTTGACTTTGATCCATGTTTATAAAGTTATCATCGTTTTCTTCTTGAAAGTCGTCGTCTGAATAGCCTTCTAAATACGGCGGTTCATACGTCACCTCCACACCATTTTCATCCTCAAAGTCTTCTATCACCTCCACAGTTACCCCAGGCAGTTCAATGTCATCGTCGTAGCTCTCCTCATCTTCATCGGGAAATGGGCCACTTATTGTGAAATTGTACTTATTTTCGTCGTCATCATTAGTAAACAATTTAAGTGACTGCTCATCCTCATTCTTAACGTCCCACTTCGACGAGCCAATGTCATCCTGTTCAACAGTTTCCATATCGCACTCTACTTTTACGGTTGGCGGCGGTGGTGATGGTAAGCAGTTAACTTTGTCATTCAGTTCCTCCCTATACAGCTTCAGGTCGTCCATTGCTAAAAACAAAACCAAACCATAATATGTAAAATTGCTTTAAAAATATAATGGTGCAATCAGTAATAATACTAAAAACATTTTTTACCATTTAATACTTTGTCCCGGAAGTTCAAGAGAACCGACGTTTGCCTGACCTCATCACCTTCCGGAAGGACCGAGTGATTCAGGTGTTCCTTCAATTCGAACACATTCGCGTCCAGGATGACTTCCTCAATTTTTCCCATTGCGGATTGGAAATTTTTGACGTGCCCCCTCAGCGTTCTGAGCTCCTCCAGAATTTGCTTTTGGAGTTGCGTGACCCGATTTTCGACCACAGTCGCCTTATCTCGAATGGTCATGGCTGACGAAATTAAGTTGACGCATTGTGGACATATCGACACGGTTTTAAAGTCATTCATGGCTCTGTAGAAGGCGCTCACCGCTCTAACCGTGGTTCCGGTCCCGTTATCCAAATAATCCGGAGGTGGATTGTCATCCTCCAGATTTTTTATCTGCAGTTCCTTACAAAATCTGGAGAGGTGATGGCGATGATTCTGGAAGCTGCTGTTCGTCGTTGAGGTCGAGGGCAAATAAAAAGAACAGCAGATAACGCACAGTTTCGCATTTTCACTCTGATGAGCCATTTTTCTCATTCAATTTCAATTACAAAAATGCAAATGCAGTTTTATTTAACTATTTTACAGACAAGGGCGCAGCACAATTAATCAGCATAACATGCTTTATTAGAATGAGGCGTATTTATCATCAATTGATTTTATCCAGGACTTTTTCATTGCGAGAATGTGCACCGTCAGCTGTATGCAAATGCATTGGGATATGTAAAAGACGACATTAGCAGCATTAGCATTGGATTTGTGGGTGATTGCAGCATGCTCTCATTTCATTTTCATAAACCATGCCGTGCGTGGCTTGGTGGATTGGTTGGATGCTTGGTCTCGAAGGAATGCCGAATGGAGCAAAGCCAAGCAAATTGGGCCTGCACTTGCACCGTCCGTACTATAATGAAAATGAAAATGTTAATGAATCATAATGTTTAGTAAAAAAAAGTATAAAAAAATTATATCATTTAAACACGATCGCTGCTTTTACTTGCTTCATTCATAATTCATCAATCAATAAGGAACAAAGAAATTTAATTGAAGGCTTTACCAGTGGTAAAGTTACCACCCGATCGAGAAATAAATTATCTTTACTTAAATGTTTACTCGTAAATCATTAATCACTTATTATCAACTCCTTCAACTCAAATCACATTGGACATCTGCGTCAGGCGTCAGTAACAGTTTTACAGTAAAGTAATTTATAATCAAATACTTTTAATTAATTAAACTAACGTCAGCGTGTGTTGTTATTATTATTATTGCTAATTCAATCTTTCCAACAACCGATTAATTATTCAAAAATATTTACCACCGATTCTTTCCTTTCTTCCATAAATCACATTACTGTACATAAAAATTGTATAATAATAATATTGTTATTGTTAGAAAACACTATTGCCTATTTAATTAAATCGAATATTTAAAGTTAAAAGCTTTCATTCAGGACTTTATTTTGTTGCGGGAGGGACATCCCCACCGCAGCCTCCTCTTCTCATCTTCTCGTACTCTTGAGTAACCACTGATTGTATTTAGCATCAGCCGCAGCAATAATTGCTGTGGTGTGCGAAAGTAGTTTCGTGGAGTCCAAATGATCCCGGAGAAGTCGATCCTTCACTTGGGTAACCTTCGTCTTTTCGAAACGCTTTAAGGTCTGATACGAGCTTCTAGCCTTCTCCTCGAGGGCTGGCGTTGTTGTGGGAAAGCACGACCAGAAATGACGGAGAACTTCGCACAAGGAACTGTACATGTTACGAATTTCTTGTTCTACTTCTTTTGACAGCAGCACTGAAAAATTCAGTCATTTTATTTAAAATAGTCAGCAAACCAAACAAAACGTAAAAGATTTAAGTCACATTTAGTAGAATAAAAGGTATTTAAAACTTACAAGCGGCAGATTCAGCGTGTGCCCCTTTCATGAGTTCGCCTCCGGGTTGCAATTCACCGACAATTTTTATTGCCATTGTGGAACTGAGTAAATGTGGTCTTCCCTCCCAACTGGGTATAGTACTTCGCATAGCTTGCACTGCTACATTCAGTTCACCCGGCGAAATTGCGTCAGTCTTGTGATCAGGGATAGGCCCATTCAAATAGCGGTCAACTCTGGTTAAATTCAGTTTGGAGAATGTGTGAGAATCGTTGGAGACTAAATCTTCGAATACTAATTTTTCAGAAATCTTCGCCTTCTTCGCTTCCGTCACTTCCGGGTCCACCTGGGGTACCGGTGGTATAGAGGTAGAATTAGTAGTATCCATTGGCGTCGCAGTACCTTCTGAGGACTCCTCCTTGTCTTTATTTTTCTTTTTCTTCTTTTTACCACTTCCGTTCACCATTCCCTGGTCATCTCCACCAGTGGCGTTGGAGGATGTCTGAGCACTGTTAATGGCTGCAGCCTCTGCTTCGCTGTTCCTTTCACAAGCTTTGAGTATCATGATGGAGTGCTGATTGAATCGTTTAATCATATTTTGGTAAATTCCCTGAGGAGTGACTTTGTCTTTATCCTTCGGATTTACAATCTCAGCCATTTCAGAAGCGGAAATATCCACTCTTTCAGAGTCTTCGAGAACGGACATTACATCACTTCCCACAACCCTAATTTTTTCCAACTCCCGTCTCATTTCCTTGTCGTCCGTTTTAGCACAGTCCGAGAAAAGATCTTTCAAAAGTGGCAGACGATCACGGTGAAAATAATGCGATTGGAAAAATTTTGTCCAGAATTCTTGTTCGGACATTTGGGAAGGAACACATTCTAAATGCTTTTTCCGTACGGCTGGATAAGTTTTGAAAATTGATTCAATCACATCAGTAGACAAATTGTAGCGAATTCCATTCATGCCGTCGGTTTCCGGTTTGATTCCAGACTGTCGTGGACAAACAATACAAGTGACTACAGTAAAAGACGTGCCCAGAAAAGCCTAATTATACAAAATTTTACTGCAATCCAATAAAATTACCAAAAATCCGGATGAAACTCCCTTTTCCTGGTGATTAGTAGGTTTTTGCGTATTCATAAATTGCTGTGCATGTGATGACCAAAATTCTTCAGATGTGACAATTCTTTCTGTGACTAAATCCTAAAATTTGAAATAATTGTCAATTAAATCAATTAAATGAGCTAAAACAATAAATATTGACAAACAAAAGATTGATTCACTAATTGCTGTGCTATTTTACTCGATATAACTGGAAGAGTCTCGGGTTTTCCATTAACAGGCGGTTCTTTTCTTCAAGTTCTCTGTTGACTTTAATTCTGAACTTAGGCAGCAACTGAATGAGCAATTCCTTGACTTGATCCCTGTCATAAATTTGAGCCGGCTGTCCCGAAGGGTTGACGAAATGGAAGGTGAATGTTGAATTATCGTGGAGAACAATCTGAAGCTGGATCTTTGGCTTTCCCTCGGGCGAAATCTTTTGTGACTTGATGTCAGCATATTTGTGTGATAAGGTGACCACATCCTTGTTACCCTGTATCCAAGCCAGACGCTCTGACATCACGTACAAAGTTCCATCGTCCTTTTTGTACTTAACGTTCGGCATCTGCAAAAGGACATCCTCTGACGAGGTCATTTTGACTCCTGGCAGAGAAAAGAGAAAATAACACAAAATTACGGTAAGATGTAAGAAATGCGAAACCAAACTGTTAACTGAATTGGCGATCATTAAAAGTAAACTCATTGAAATGATGAATTTGATGCATTGGTCCTACCTTTCTGTTAACAAGCTTAACGCTTTCACTAATAAATAATGAATCAAAGCCAACGATCAACTAACCAAGAAAGGTTACACGTGATAGTTAGGTTAAACTTAAATTAATCACTCAGCATTTAGTTTTGAACTGGAAAGTAGTTCCATTAATAAAAAAGAGTATTTTAACCATTGTGTGACGCGACGGAACGGAACTGCGTCAATTAACTGTTTCTAATTTCATTAATTCTAAGTATTGATTGAATGATTGAAATTAGATTAACCTTACCACTGACTGCACTACCACTACCACACAAAAGCAGGATCTGCCTCGAGAAATTTTAACAATAATTCAATCACTAGCAGTAGTCTGTCAATTAAATTGAAATGTTCTTTATTTTCGGTTCGTTAAAATTAAAGTGCACTGTTGAAAAGGAAATGATAAAAACAAAACTCATCTTCTGTGATGAGCTTCCTCTCCTCTGACTTTGCTCTGATGTGTTTGTTTTTGACTCACCTTCTTTCGCTCATAAAAGCGTTTTGCGGTGGGGCAAATTGCATAATTAATGCACAAGTGACTCAACTAAAACAAGAGATGAGAGATGAAAGACAACAAAGACAAAAGAGTATGACATATGAAGTACAATGAACGAGAACTCTGAAATTCAGAATTTCTGACATGACATGAATATTCAATCATTTTAAATGATAATTTTCAATTCTCATTAATTTTGATGAAGAATTTGTTTTCGGTTAGACACTAATTATTATAGATCGATAGGTTGACTAAATCTTATTTCTTCATACATACATAAATACATTAGTGCTGTGTTTGGTTTACACTTTACATGCAGTTGATACTCCAGGATTATTTATAATGACATTATTTGCTTGTGTTAGTGCTCCATTATTTAATGTTGATAATTTAATGTTATTAATCGCACATACATTCGTAAGAATTGCGATTACATTGCACTTGTATGGACACCTATGTATGATTAATTATGATTCAGTGGAGATTGGTTCGTCCGAGTGTCCCATCCGGAAAGCAAACTGTGAAGCACGTTATAATGTTTTATGAAGTAGTATCTGTTTCGAGAATACAAATTGTCTCCTTACTTTGATAATCATGCAGTTATTCCGGCCATGAACCACACTTCTGAAAGTTCATGCATATGTAATTCATTCGGTAATAGAATCAAACTTAACTAAAGAAGCATTCGTTTTTACTTTCATTCCATTTCACTTCATTTCATACTTGGCCAATATCGAAACAAGAAGCTTTTATACAAATTATAAATTATTTTTAAATAGGCATTTAAATAAACATTTAAGTATGAAGTTTTTTCCGTCGTTACTTTTTGTTCCGTCACTTGTTTTAGTCGCCTCTGCAATTCCCGTTGACAAAAGTAACAATGCGGAACCAACTGCTGAACTAAATCCTGACACGACAGTTGACACAGACCATGCCCTAGAGTACGCAGCCTTGAAGCATGTCATAATATATGACTGGGGATATTCCAAGGAATTTGCAGAAATGGTACAATTATTTAGCATATTTAATATTAGTTGATTTATGTAATATTATCAAGAACAATTAATTTTCAGGTTGAGATTAACTTGAAAAGGGCGATTAAAGAGGAACTAGAGAGACAACGACAGCTTGGTTTAAAGGTAAAACTTCGTCAGGAACCGGAGCCGATTCAACCAAGTGAAGAGGATGACGAGGAAGAATCGACGACAATGCCGGGTCCAACAACTCCCGGTCCAAGTAAGATAATTATTATATGGTAATTGGTAAGAGAGAAAATTAATTCATTTAATCATGTTGCATGTATCTGTTGTATTTTGAAGGTCCTGTGGACGTTGTTCGCGGAGTCGCCGGAATTATTACCAGCGTGGGAACCCTGGATGTTAACAACTTCTGGGGATCATTTGTCAACTTTTTCCCTCCGATTCATCGCGAAGGTGCGCAAGCGTTAGTGGATGCGTCACAAGGTCATAATGAATTGCATTATTAACATTATTATAAAGCTTTTCCTACAACCATGTAAAAGTCGCGATTTTTTTTTGATTTGGGTTGGGCATTCATTCTATTAGGTCGACGACCTTCCAAATGGCCAACTCTTCCCACCACCACCACCAAATTGACGACGACTACAAAAGATCCAGATGACTCTGGAGAAGAGGTTGTTACATCTCCTCCAGCACCTGCAATTGCTGCCGCTTCCACACAGGCCACAGCAACAGTGGCACCTGCTTCTGCATCTGCACCAGCACCTGCAGTTACTGCGACCGCAGCCACAGTCGCAGTAACCGCTGCTCCAACAAGAGCTCCCACAACTAAATACACTGTCAGACGGAGAACAGGAACGAGTTTGCCAGGGGATGATCAAAATAATCTTAGCATTCTGAGAAATTCGGAACCATTGCTGGAAGAATCCGAGGTCTTGTCATCAACAGCGACATCGTCGTCATCAACATCAACTTTGCCACCTGAAACGTTGTCTGTGTCATAATTAAGCTACTTTTATTTTAATACTGTTACACGTCATCCATTCCTGCCTGAACCAATAAAAGATTTTGTCAAGAACGTTTAATAAAGCATCATGGATGAAAAGGACTTTATGTTTGTAAACATTTTTATTCTTTCGTTAATTTTCATTGACTGCAGTATTATGATTGTTGACGACATTTTTTAAAGAAATTATCACGCCATTATGAGCCGACTACTATTTACAATAGACTTTTCCGTACATCTAACCGATATGCTTTAGGAATTGTTGGTCTCTTTCTTTCATTAAGCATGTTGTTAATGAATTAAGGAAGGAAATGGATAGCTATTTCATGTGAAGGTTATCAGGCTATGAAAAAATAATGACCTCAATTACTATAGTCGTGATTAATTACCATATTTGATGTCGCATGTCACATTAAAAGAAAAGTTCAACGAACAGGGGCACATTGAGATAAAAATATTCAAAATTGTTCATCCACTTTAATTAGCTATCTGTAATCTATAATGGAGTTTACGCCGAATTTGTTTCTAATATTCACCACCCTCCTTTTTGTAAGTGTCTACTAAGTTTGTGTCGGTTAAAAAAGCATTGTGAATAAAAGTTTGTATTTTTTAATTGTAGGATTATATAAAGTTCTCGCATGGACAAACCCCAAAGTCACAGGCGGACCGGGAGTCTGAGGTGAAATCCTGTAAGTCAATATTTACAGCGATGAACAAAATGCATAACGAGCTAGTGAATGAATGCGGAAAGAAACTCGGTTATCAGGGCAAAGAGAAAGCGGAAAAGGCCATGTGCATCGAGAAATGTGCGCTGAGTGAAATCAAGATGCTGAATGAAGAAGGATTTCTAGACGAAACGTCTTTCGATCAGTACATGGCTGTGTGGCCCGAACACATGCGGGGTCATGCCAAACAAACTTTCAGTCCTTGTTTTGACCACGGAGGTCATAATTTTAACTTATCTTTTGAAGAACATTGATTAAGGTATATATGGTAAAATAATTACCGGTTAATTCTACAGGACGCCACATTGACACGTCGGACCCTTATTGTAAGGAATATGATAATCTTGTGAAGTGCCTCTCAACCAGCTTTCAAAACGTAGAAATTACACGAATTAATAAATCAATCAGTCTTGTCATTTTAATTGTTTTGTGTTATACAAGTTTATACTTTTATTTTTGGTTTATTTCAGCTTTGCAAAGGAAGTTAAGGACTTAATGGTGGTTAAAGGCTGAACTCAAATACCAATCTCCAATTCATCATCAAATAAATAATTGAAAAATAACAGAAATTAATAAATTGTTAAAGAAGGGCAAAATAAATTCACAGACATTGAATCGAGTTTTGTTAGATAAATAGATTCTCATTTTCTCTCAACAATTCTTTGCTTTTTCATGACAATTTCAGTTTATTAATTTTGATAAAGAAGCCAGCATATCCCATAAACAACTGGAAGCACTATTGCACTGTGTCCACCATTGTCCAGCTCCTGTCACTGTCTCATCCTCGTGTGACATGGGTTTGTTTTCCTCAGGTTCTTCAATAATTCCCCTTTTGCGAATCAGTTCCTGTATGTCTTCCAACATTCCCACAATCAACTTTGTGTCATTCTCAATGGAACTCAGCTCTTCACGATTGATATAATCGTTGATTTCAAAAATGGCCAAGGAATCTCTTAATCGCGAGTCCCTTTGAGGTTTCTCTGGGCGAGAGAGTGACAGATCCAGTGGCATGTTTTCGACCAAACTTTGACATTTCCGTACCTCTCTTGCTAGTAACTGACCACAGAAAGAAAGCTGCTCCACGAATGGAATGATGTCGACAGGAATATCTTCTTTTGAATTGTTGTTACTAGTCCGCAGCAATATTGTTTGAGAAGCTTTTCGACAACTGTCCACAATTTGACTCCGGGTTAATCGGATCTTTTCCCTCAAGTCTGGTCCATCCACTGATTGACCGACATAAGTGAGCATATCACGAAACTGAGCTATTCCGGTGTTCACTTTATCGAGAGCCTGGAAGGGATTCTGCACAGAATCTCTTTCGGCTGCTGAACCCAAACAAACTCTATTCGACAGAGTTTGCCACTTTTTTGACGAAGCTCCGTGAACGAAATGAACACCTCCATGATGACCTCCTCCATCGAGTACTAAGTTAACAAGACTGCTACTTCCGCCTTCCGTACGACACTCCAGCATCATTTTTTTGTCTTCAAATTATTAATATATTATTGATAACTGATAAGCAAATAAAAATTATTTTGGGGAATTAAAAAAGTCAAAGTTTCAAGGCAAAACGAAATCTTACGATTAGATCAAGGAGTTTAAAATTATGTATACTTTCAAGTTTTATTTTTCCTCTTATTCAGCCTCACCGGATGGTGAAGCTTTTAATAGTGTGTTTAATTGAAGAATTAGCATAGCTCAAACAGCAAACGGCCTTGAACATTACTAATTGCGGCATCCCCATAAAATAATTTTATTGTAATCTTAATAGCCATGAGACAGTCGTTTCGCGCATGAAACACGTGCTGCATTATACTCAATACATTTTAATAAGACAATAGGAAATTCAAAAGAAAAACCTAAGCTAAGCTAAAACCTTTACGTTTTATATGGAAAATTATTTTCTTTGTCCTATGAAAAAGCATCAAATACTATGGGTGACTCTAGGACATTTCATTTCATCACTCACTTAATCCAAGGTTTTCATATCTTGGTTCGGAAATATCTTCATACCTATCTTTCATCGTCGGCTTCAGTTTTACAACATGCATGACATGGGGCTTTAAAGTTTTGTATACAAAAAACTAAACCAGATGCAGATTAAGCTTCACACTGCCGTTCTTTGTTTACTGCATTTCTTCTTTCGCAGAATTTCAGACAACTGATTAGAAAACAGTGAATTCTCTTCACTAAATAATTCAGTCATGAAATGTATGCAATGTAAGCACTATTCTGTGTGTCACATATTTTCTACATAACTACGTTAAGCGTATATAAATACATCCAAGTTCAAGGCTTCAAAGATAAATTCTTTACGTCTGTTCAGTCTCTTTCATGGAGGAGATTTTTTTAAGAATTTAAGTCGGTCGTAATCATATTTAGTATTGATGGATGATAAATGCGTTCACTGTAAAGTTTATTTCAGGTAAGCTCAGTTTGTAACAAGTGAATTTATTGACGAAAGAATGATTTTGAGGATTTTTGCAAAAAGAAAAGGTGTTGATGGTGATGAAATGACGTGTGGCGAGATCAATTTAAGGGAGTAATAAATTCTCCGAGATTTTGACTCACATCTGTCGTTAGTGTCTGCTTTGCATGCGTCACAATAAATAAAGAGTGGCGTTCTTTGCGACGCAGAAAATGTTTTAAAAATAGACTTATTTAACCTGCGCGCAAAATCCACCGGAAACCTCATTTCATCCTTGTGGTCATAGTCATGGTCAAGGAAGTCAAAATAGAGGAAAGTTGAAGAAGTAGGATTTTTGCGAAAGGAATAATAAAAAGCTTAGTCAGTTAATCAGTCCAATTAACGCTACCAATAATCATGGTATTAAATAAAACGGACGATGAGACAAAGCGCAGTGTTTACTTCATTGATATTGATTCTGATGATGGAGGTTTGACACCACCACCTTACAACAGTCTTGTAACAACCAATCACGCAGAATCGGAAATACCAGAGAATAATCATTACCACCTACAGTTGAGTAAGGATTCTCTGCAAAAGCTTCGTCGAAATAGTCGGCCAGCCGCCTACAGCTGGGAGGAACCGGAAGAACCTGCGTGCGCGCCTGCATGCATAGGATACTTTGACTTGGTACATTTCCTAACACAAAAAATGCTACTAATAATTACAGGAAAATTGTTCATTAGTCTCTTAATTTTTATCAGATCCAGCATAGCATAATTTTATTATATCATCTCACATTTCTTGCTTACGGGGGTAATGTAATACAAATTACAGGCAAATTATATTCTCTAACATGGAAGCATTTTTCCTTATTAAAACAAATTTCTGTTTTCCACAGGACTTGTGGTCGGAATTGCTGGAGTTGTCCTTAATAGTTTTGGAATTTACGCATCATGGAAATTAATTCAATCTCGTGACATTGTAAATAACTGAAAAATAATTTTTACACCAACTTTTTCCATTCTGTGGTTTCAGTAGCCTTTTGCCTTATCTGGTTACAGGATAAGCCAAAAGAGGAACGACGAAAGAATGCAGAGTACTGGAAATGTTTTAGCATTTTTATTTTAGTTGTGCAAATAATCTTCCTCCTGTTGATATTTTTCCTCGCTTGGTCCATCAGAGAAAGTAGCTCACTGCCGGAAATTCTGTACGCCTTGATTGTTGCCCTTATTGTATCAATATTTATTCGAGTATGCTTCCTCCACTTCATCAGTTCATTCATTAATCGTTTATAAGTTTGCAAAGATCGGGTTTATTATTATAACAAACCAGTCTACAAAAATATTACCCATGAGTTAGTAGACTACAGTTTAATTAGAAGCAAATTAAGTAAGTGGAACAGAAACCTCAGTTAGCTACAGTAAACTCCATCACATACATCAGTTCATGTATTCTAGGAGATTCAATGGCACCCGTTTGAGTTTGAGTAGTAGTGAGTAGTGGACTAGTAGAAAAATTAATTTTTAAGTAGTAAACTAGTATCAGGACAGGACTCTGTAATGTCCCCTTTAATACTACCACGCGAAAGAGAAATCGAAGACCTGCAGGAAATGTACACTGAAGAAACTGAAGAAGATAAGAGGAATGTGACGAGGAAGGACATACCGGCAACAACAGAAGCGCCATTAAGAACAGTCAGTTTTAATGGAAGGGAAAAAGCATCTCTTCCACTCATTGTAGGAGTAGCAGATATGGTATATGGGAATCTGACAGCAATTAAAATTAAAATTTGTCAATGCCTTTCTTTCTCTCTGAAAAGTATTTAAGTGAAATCTGCTTTATTTTTGTAAGATATTTTGGTCTCTATACATTGTTCACGAGCTAGTTGAATGGTACCGATACAGTAAGAAAAAATTACTTTATTCACTAACAAAATGTTTAAATCTTTTAGCGAATGGGGGTAACTTTTAATAATTTTTATTTTGTAGACAGATATCTCAGCACAATTTTCGTTCTCATATTCTGTGGCGTGGGCCTTTTTTATTCTCGCCAGCTTTGGAAGTCCGCCGATAAGGTTCGTAAAATTTCGTATTATCATAAACATTAAACTCTACAAATGCAAACTCAAATGTTTCCATTTTATAATATTTAATATCATATTTAACACATTTAAAGCAAAAATCAAAAGAACGGAAACTTCAACTAAAACAAATGTGGATAACGCATAGCCGATTTGTGTGGTTTCTATATGGCATTGGAACTACCATCTTCATTGTCCGATACTTATCCTTCTTGAATGACATTGTCATCGATGCTGCAGCGATTGAAAACGGAATTCTTGTTTCCGGTGCTTTCCTCATTCGTTGCTTCTTCCTGTTCTTGGTTGTCCGGATTTATAATTCAGAAGAATCCGTATGATTGAGTTACATAATTTATGTACATATTTTGATTGGTTCAGTCAGTGGTACATGTACATACAATATAAACTTCTTTGTTATATAGTACATACTACGTATCGTATGATTAATAATTCATTTACAATTTATTCATTAAAAGCTAAATGCTTAAAACTGTTTACACCTAATTTCCTTTTTTAAACAAGTCTCACTTTCCCGTCTGACTGAAGCGTTGGATTGGATTGGAAGAAATGCCAAATCGTGATATTTCGTTGACACTAAAAATATTTGGTGATGCTAGCCCGAAGCTTTTTTTTTCATTTCATAAACGAATCTAAACAAAGAAAAATCTAAATGGCATGGGCAAGATAATCGCGGTCACCACGAAAGTAGAGCTTGGCTTCGGCTCATTTTAATTCATGTTGGTAATTGGTAATTCGAAAATCCTAGATCTTGAAGTTGCATTAAAGATTTTTTAAAAATTAAATTGGAACCGGAAGTCAATCTTGGAGAGATGTTTTCAAGAAGTGGACCACGGGTTTCCCTTCCCACCAATTCCACGGCTGGGGCGATTCCAGTGAAAAATGAAAAAGGTAAGAAGACACATTACTGATTCCAATAAAAAAGTTTAAAGTGAAGAGTTTGGTCGTTTAATGAAAGCATTTTACTTTTTGTGAAACAGGTGAAATTTATTCTATACAAAAGGTCAAGGTGAGCCGTTACATTTCTGGAAAAAGACCGGAGTACGCGGGACGCCCGAGCTCCAGTGATGAGGAGCCAGACATCGAGGATTTCATTTCCAAGCAGCATGAGAAGGATTTGAAGGATGATTCGAGTGACGTTGAGGACGAGGAGGATGATTATGTATGTTAGCTAATTGCACTTTTATTACCTTTGTACATTTTAACGTAGTCTAATTAAATATAGCTTGTGTTTTGTAGTGGAGGGAGAGGGAGGATATTGTGCAAATGGAAAGGGCGGATCCTCGCCTAAGGAGATTAGCATCGCGAAGGTTTGTTGGTTTAAATCTTGGTTAATGACGTGAGTAGAATTATTGTTAACAGTAAACTTTTGCACTTTTAATTCAACTATTTTAAAGAGTGGCTGAACCTAAGGTCCTGACAGTTAATGAAGATCACCGCAAACGGCATCACGAATCCGACTCAAAATCTGAAGAAGAGGAGGAAGAGGTAGAACTGGGAGAAGGAGAAATTCAGATTAAACGTGCGCTCCTCCGCCAAAAAGCATTGGAGAAGGGACGCAATGAGGATTTGTTGGCGAAAGAAGACGAGGATTCGGAAAGCGAAGAAATTGAATCGGAGGAAGAGGTGACAGGTGAGTGTGGAAGCTACTAACGTTTCCTTCTACAGATATACCAACCTTTTTTTTCAGTTATAATATTTAATCCTGATACTTCCTTGTGATTTACGTCGAGTTAGATTCAGAAGAGGACGACATTTGCCCCCGTTTAAAGCCAATTTTTGTCAGAAAAGAAGATCGTTTAACTATAAAAGATAAGGTTGATCACGAAGCCGCAGTTTTGGAGTTTGAGAACACACAGACTAATGCAAAGCGCGAAGAACGACGACGAGAGACATTGAAAATTGTGGAGGAGGCAATTTGTAGGGACAGAAAGAAAAAAGTAGACGACAATTACCCAGATGCCACCATGCCGAAGTTAACTGATGTCGATACGGACGAGGAGAATGGCAATGCAGAATATGAAGCTTGGAAGATAAGGGAATTGAAACGTCTGAAAAGAGATCGCGATGAAAGAAATCAGTACGTTTTTCTTGTTATTTAAGACTAACAGAATTTTAATAATATGTAATTCATACTCATTCAGGAATTTACTTCCTTTAGATACGCTATTCAGGAAGCTGAGATTGAGAAACTGCGCAACATGACCGAAGAGGAGCAACGCCTTGAGAGAAGACGGAGGGGAAGAGTGGTCGTTAATCAAGCGAAAAAGGGGAAATACAAATTCATGCAGAAATTTTATCATCGTGGTGTGTTTTATCTGGTGTGTAAATGATATGATAAACCATCATTAACTATTTTAAATCAAATATTTCGATTGTGTCCTGATTGTGTTGTTAACCTGAAACTATTAAATTCTTTTAAAACAGGACAAAGAAGATGCTGTGCACCAACAGGATTTCGCGCAGCCTACCTTGGACGATAACGTCGATAAGACGACTCTTCCAAAGGTCATGCAAGTGAAGAACTTTGGGAGGAGCGGAAGGACGAAATATACACATTTGACAGATCAGGATACCACAAATTTTGAGGCAGGTTGGGTATCAGAAGCTGCTCAGAACAATAAATTCCACACTACCCAAGCTGCTGGTGTTCGACAGGTTTTCGAGAAACCCGCGTTTAAACGGATTAGAAAAAACTAACGTCATTAATGTTTAATTTTAAATGATGATGAACATATATATGGTATCGTTCGTGTATAATAGAGAGACAAAAAATTGCGAATTTGTCTTCATCCTTGGGAGACTTGTTATATGTAGTTTTTAGCAAATTAAATGTCGATTATAGAAAAAATACAAATAATTGAAAAAATTGCTAGTAATTTTTGATTATGCACTACATACGGTGCATCATTTCATTGACGAAGTAAATTAAATCAACCAGTAAACCAGACGTCTGGCAATCGTCCAATGGTCTAGAACCTTTTCTACTACAGGACATGAAATAGAAACCAAATACTACTAAACTTCACGATTGCGAACTTTTGTTATGGATATTCCCAATTTTATGGATGCGATTGGCGATTGCACTCATTTACATTCAGAATTGACGCAATAGCCAAAACCGCACCACTGTCATAAGTTCCACATCGCATCGCTCGCACTTTTCGTCTCGTCTTATATTCATAATCTAGATTTCCTGCTTCTAGACATATAGTAAGAGAGTCAGCATGAGCAGGCAGACTTTTAAAGTTCAGTACCATTATAGTCAATTAAACGCGAGTATCTCATAAAACATTGCTAGTTTTTTTTCTCAGTGGCTCCAATTATAATTAATCTGGAAGCCAAAGGAAATGGCACACTCCGAAAATGATCAGAATCTAAAATCAAACCTTGACCCTGATCCTCCAACAGAGGCCGTACCTTCATCTCCACCACCCACGTACAGTGAAAGTGTGGTTTTAGCGCCACCAAGTTTCAGCGCCATTGAAATAACCGAACTACCAATCTACCGTCAGAACCCTCGTAAAATTGAAAGTGACGACGATGACGATTTTGAAAACCCTGGGAGATCCTGCATTCCTCTCACAGTTGGAATATTGGATCTTGTACGAGTTTCAAACAAACTACTACTTCATTAAATCAAGATATCTATATAATTTCGCAATTATGATTGTACACTAATTGGATTTTTCAGATTTTGCACTTCAGTTATGTCGTTCTTTATGTTCTCGCAATCCACCGGAGGGTGACCCCCGCATCCAGTCAGTAGTAAAATGGATTATTAAAAAACTATATGCGTAGTAGATAAATGACAAAATCTTTGATTTTTTCCTTCAGCCATTGGAGCTGTTTTGGACATTGTCTTTGCGGTCTTTGGCATTTTATTCGCGTGGCGCTTACTCATGTCTGGAAGAAAGGTATTTTCTTTCCTATAAAAGAGTGCCATTTTAATTTCTGCATTACATTATATTACATACGATTATGATGTTTGACAATTAATAGTTTCAGGAGAATATTATTAGGCACCAGTGCGCAACTGGCTGGTTTGGATATAGCGTTTTTCTTTTAATCATGGATGCGATCAATGTGGGCATTACTGTTCACTCCATTAACGTGTTAGATGCACTGCTCGACGATGGCTTATCAGCATCTATGAAAGCTGCATTTTTAAGTGTCGTAGTGATTCCTTTGGCCATTCGACTTCTCTTCGTCGCACTTGTAGGTGTGCACATTAGTCGTGTGAGATAACGGAAGGCGACTTCAACGCATTACGATGAACTCCATTTTACTCCATTTACTTGTGAATAAAGCAGTGTCTTAATAATAAGGTCACTAAAACAATTGCTTAATCTGTCAGTCGATTTTCCTTCTTTTTCCACGTTTATCAGTAAAAGCATTTACATATCTACATATTACCAACTGACGCAAATTGAGATTATCGCTACAAAAGACAAGATGCATGTATGTTATAAGTATGGCTGGCGCCGACATATTTTAATAAAATTACATCGTATATGCGGCACCCACCTTTCATGAATTAAGATACACTTTTATGTCTTGTTTGCACAATAAATTTCACTTCCACTTAGCAGTTGGTACACAAGAAGAACCAAACATTTCAGGAAGGTGGGCTTACAAATTGTAAGTTACAATAGTGAATTTACTTACATTTGTGGTCTGTATGTAATACCTATATATCCGACACTATGCAGATAATGCAACATCAACATCCACTTTGTGACCATCTAAACTTTCTCCAATTCATGTTTTACTCTAATTCTAATTCTATACGTTTTATGTATAAAATTACGTGATGAATTTTTTATTAGTTCATGTATGTATTGATTGCTAGATAATTCTTACGAAAAAGATAGATAAGATTAAAATGTTTGTTTAATAGTTAATGAAACCGCTGCCACACCACTGGTTGCATGATATATGTATGAGCTTCGGAAATTTTACTCGCTTTACTCCCCATAATATAGACTTATTTCTTCCAAATATCATGTCATCCACCAATTCTTTAAGCTGTTGAAATTACCGAAGTTTTTGGTCGAAGTCCAAATCCAGATAAAGCTCTTCTTTGATTGATTTTATTTTAATAATAATGCCTTCTGGGGCAACCAAAGAACCTCAGAGTATTATTCTTTCTCCAATTTTAGTGAATGTCCAAGAAGCAACGTCCAGTGCCCTTCGAGTTGTGACTCTGTGGCTGGGACATGCCAGACTGTGATCTCGAACGCAGACATAAATGGAACCGGAAGCGACGACGACGAAAAATATGTAAGTCTTGAATTCTCTATTAAATTGAGCCCAATAATTCAAAGCTGAGTATTTGATTTCGAAATTCGTTGTAGGAAAGGATAACAACAGAGGAGCGTCTTCATTTGAAGCACGATCTCAAATGCATTGTGATCACCGTTCTCTTAGCTATTCAAGTCGTTTTATTTTTTGTCTTCTTTCTCAACTTTCATCTGTTATCAAAAGGCACCCCGCTGCCCTCTTTGCCTCCAGGAATTGTCGTCACACTTGTTGCTACGTTCGTCGCTTTTGTCTTTGCCTGTGTCGCCGATTTGTGTTTATGCAGCGTTTTAGTTCGGAATCACATCTGACTTTTCTCTGGAAATGAGACATGAGTGTCAATGTCAATAGGAACACGGTGAAAGCGCATCATTCAACAAAGTCCGAGATAACCACAAAACAAACTCTTTCCAATATTTGTAAACAGGTCCGTTATTAGTAAACAAGATTTCGTAACAAATCTGGTTTAATTCAAGCTAATATATGTATGTAATTTGGACTTCGCAGAATCTGGTGGGTTATCAAAATTAAGCGTAATAAAAAAGTGAAAACTCGCTTATTTGTGTAGGCGAATAAAATCCTTCTGATACATTAAGCTCATGATGTAACTCTTGTAGTAGTATGTAATTAGAAAAAAATTAAAAATATTACTTGATTTAAGTTCTTCCCGTGTCATTTTATGGTTTCTGTGTTAGATATGTCGTGTTGTGTTCGTGTTGTATTTGTATTGTGCGCGGAAGTTGATACTTTAGGCTGGGCCTTTTTATTTGAGATTATTGCGGTGATGTCGTCTGTACTAGTATGTATAAGTGTGATCAATTTTAGTAAATTGGAGAGGACGCACACAGGTTAGCCTAGATGAGCGGTAGTTATACTTAAGTAAGTTAAAGATGACTTCTTCTTTTTTTATCACACAGGAGACTGAGTCATATAAGGGTACTTATTTGTTTTTCTGCCGAGTTATAGAATTAGTTGTGCTGACATCTTTCAAAGCATAATTATTATAAGCGTGTTTAAATTGAATTACAAAGCCTCCGGAATGCTTCCATTACAAATCCTAAATTCAAAACTCTCCGGCGATTCTGCTTTCATTTATCACCAGACAAGTAAAATGGCGGATACGGAAATTGTTTGTGCCGAGGAAAATAATTCAGAGTTGGATCCAGATGAAGAACTTCATGAGATTTTCAATCGACAGGGTGACTCAGACTGCGTCTGTGTAACTTCCTGCATTGGTTACCTTGAAGTGGTATTGACTATATATCTTTATAGACAGCGTTACATGCCTATTATAAATATCAATAGTAAGATTTTAAGATTTTTTTCAGATGGTGCACTGTGGAAGTTTAATCGTCGGTGTCATGAATCTAAGTGGAGACAGTAAGCAACCTATGTAACATTTTAATATTTCTGGTGTACCTCCATCCATTTGTGGTTAATAATTATTAACCAAATTGTAATATACCTTCAATATCCATTTAGGACTCGAGATGACACAATGCCTTATAAATATGATCTTCTCGGTTTGTGGGTTATGGGCTACTTTGAAGCTGATACGTTCCGGCCAGACCGTAAAATACAAGATTACTGGATAACAATTTGCTTAAAAATCTGTTGTAAAAACACAGATAATTAATTGCTGGTGTTTTAATACAGGGACGATTAAAAGAGGAGAGACGTTCCTTGGCCACGCTTTGGAGAAACTTTTCCCTCGTCCTGATATGCATTCAGCTTGTTCAGTTCTACATTTTGCATAAGTTACAGAGAAAGTATCAGAATTACCAGAATGCATGCTTGGACTGGATGACTGGATATTCGATTTTACCCATAATGACTTACAGGGTCGTTGCTACAATTTTTGTTAGTTTGTACATACGTTACTCCTTGTAACATTAAACTATCAATTCTGCTAAAAATGAGTCCTATTATGAGTAGCTGATCACATTAAAAGAAGCAGCGGTCATTTTATTTTCCACTTGCTCTACTCATTACCACTTTCAGTAATTGTATTGCAACAATTGCAACAATTGCAACATGTCTGGAATTTATCAGCAAGAGGTTTATGTAAGGTTCTGCGAATTGCACAAAATGTTTTACTTTGAGCTGTTACTGTTTTATTACCCCCCATGAATTTGTTTGTTTTCTCAACCATCTGCTGTAATTTAAATATTCAGCACTCTACGTACGTAGTCATATCTAAATAACGTTTCCGCTCACTATAATTTGCTTTACACAAACTTCTCTGTGAAGTTTCATTATTACTGACTGAGCATTTACCGGTCTTGATACATAACGCGACAAAAACCAGTCGGATTATATAATATCCCAAACTGTTTTAATTTGGGCTGCGGGCGATCAAATGGTTTCCGTTACCAGTTTAGCATTATTAAATACAATTTTTATAGTACATGGGTAACAAAAAATTATGAATATATGATGAGTAAACAGCGTAGGATATTCCAGGAATTCCTTATAACGTCTGCACATCCCAATAGCCAGTGTAGCTGAAAATTAGAAGTTACAAATAGAGTCGGCGAAAGTAATTAAGGTAAACTGTCATAATTCTGATATGCCACGTGTACTATAGCTAAATAGTAGCTACATGTATGTATACTGTAAACATAATATATTTGACCTTCGGCAATAAGCTTCAAATTAATCATCAAAACCGCGTCGATATCTCATTCTGGTGATTCTGGTCATTCGATCTTTATCAAATAGGAAAATTCTCGGTAATATTTTCTTCATAGTTATGTAAATAATGTGCATGCTCCAATATGTACTAAATATAATACAGTTGAAGATGCTATTTTGCTTTTAGTTACATAGAGCCACATGGCCAAGATACTACGATACACGAACCGAAGTGTTTAGTTTGACTTATAAAAGAAAAACTTCAGACATGAGCAGTCAATTTCAAAAGAAAAATCAAATAAGCTGCAAAAACTAAGGCAAATATTTTTTTCCGTGAAAATATATTGTCAAAAACTGTTTTCCTATGCAATGCAATCAAAAAGGGATTGGGATGTGGAAAGTGCTCCGCAACACTTTCCCCAAAGTGTCGCCATTCAAGATGATCCCAGGTTATTCCAGATAAAATATTTAAGTGTTTTTGGGGCAATTTCGTTTCTTCTATAGTCAATTTAACTGAAATTACGATTTGGTGTCAAATTGGCAATTAATATTTTTTGTTTTATGAAGATATTCCAATTTCTCTTCGAACAGAGCCACAGATCCTGAACTGGGCTTGCCACAGGCAAACCTTCGAACAATCGATATTCAATTTGATGGGGAAGAGCAGGAGACGGAAGAAGAACCTTCAGGCTGTTGTTATTGCTGCATTGCTGCTGTTGATTTAGTAAGATCTCTTTTCTGATAAATAGTATTTATTAATCATAACAATTTATTTTTAAAAGCTTGCAACAAAAAATTCACTGATGAATCTCAAATGTTGTTCATCTAGGCATTATTTTCTCTTAACCTTCTGGCTTCGTTATTATCCGGTCTAGGTAGGGGTCATTCTTTAAGAATTATCGAAGCTATTTATATGAGAAGGGTTGGTAATTGTGAAATGTAACATTTATTTTAAGGCAAGAGTTTGTTTGGAGGTATAGCCATTTCTCTTGTTGGAATTGTAGCCGCCTGGAAGTTATTGTCTTCCGGACAATCGGTATACTGGCTCTAACTTTTATTTCAACTTATATAAGAATTATTTTCAACAAATAATTGATGACTGATTGGTTGTAACCCACTACAGAAGAGACCTAAAGGAGAGAGGCTGAAGCTGGCTTTGTACTGGAGGAATTTCAGTATCATTCTTTTGTTGTTTCAATTTTGTGTGTGTTTTTTAATTGCATACTTAATGCATGATATTAATCCAGACCGGTCATCTTCATCTTTGTATTCTGAAGCACTTGTGGGAATTATAGTATCCGCTATCTACCGCGGCATTGTATTGACCATTGTTTGTGTATGTCACATTTCCAACTTAAAATAGATTTCTTAACTAAATGTGCTTGGTCTGAAATTTGCAGTTTTATGTAAAATGTGTACCGAGAAACTTCCACATTAAATTGGTGCATTGAATTATTTGAAATTGAATTGAGTAAGACGTATTCCATGAAAAGGTGTCGATAACCTGTGAATTATTGAAATAAGTTTTAGAATGTTGAATTTGTCTTGTTAGAAGGACAATTTTAAAGCAAAATTAATATCATTCATTAAATTAATGCAATAAATAATAGTTCTGTATTTATTCAACACTTAGTGAATGAAACGCATTATGTTTTCTTAACGATTTATGCATTTATAAATCTACTTTGAAGCTTCATCGAGATCGAGGTGGTGGAACATCCAGTCCAGGATTCTCATTAAAAAAATTATATGGCTTCAGGAATATGGAAAGGGTCCTGAAAATAGTCAATTTTTTAACCAGCATAACTACATATTTAAACACACTAATGAATAAGCGATAGTGCGATGCAAAACGTAAATACTTACTCAACTGGCATAACAGGAAAATCCTCGACGCGCGGAGCGTGTGACAAGCCAAAATTATGCCAAATGACGACATCGGTATTTTCAACGTTTGCGTTTTCATCCTGACCCACCCACTCCGGAAGGCCACTATTATTAAGATAAAATCCACCGGGGAACAACTGATTCTCTTGATAAGGTGTGACCCAAGTGTTGTAATTCATCCACGCTGCCTGTGGATGAATTGGACTTTCCTTTGACATGAGCAGTGGTGGACTTGGCCACGGCATCAATTTCCAAGCCACTGGTTTGTTGGTGAAAGGATGATTTTTACCAGGATTGCTAATAAGCCACGTCCTACTTTTCTCCGTGTCCACTCTCGTCCTCGCTTCTCCAGCGGTTTTCAAGATTGTAGCGTTTTTGGTGAAAGCCTGACCGTACGGATTTTGTGAGCTTCCAGGTGCACCTGGTCCCGGCACAACATCCGCAACAGCAACGCTATTCTTATTTCCATCAATTTCCGCATCCAGTCTCAGCGAGAAAAAGTGCTGGTGATATTGTCCATTAATTTGTGGCAACACAATGGAGCCGTAATCTCCCGGAGTGGCACCTTCAGCCAATAAATTGACACTGAGAATGCCGGTCAACTTAATGTTGTACTCGATACTTCCATCCTGATAGAAATTCCAAGTGAAGATGTAGTTCGTAGTTCCCCACCGTTGCAATAAAAGTCAAAGCGAGTCTCTGTGATCTTGCCAGAGCTGCTTTTCCCGTTCTAAAATCAGTGTGCTTCCAAAGTAATCCAGCATCTTCTTCGCGAATACAAACTGCTCTTGGAACATTCACCACTTCACCTTGTTGATTGTGGAGGACACCGTCCAAAAATGCGACTTCCCCAACACAGTCCATTTGGGGTCTCAAAGAGTTCGTGTTGAAACCAACTCCGTATTCCCCCTCGTCAAAGACATGCTTCCTGTAATTAGGGTTCGTTCACTTGTCAATGTCATGACAAATTTGACATGCCAATTTGTCATGACATTTAGAAAATTATTGACAAATTGACAACTTGTAATTTTTTTGAATTCCTAGATTTTTCAGCGAATTTTCGAACATTTTTCGAACGTTTTAGTTGCTTTTTCGAACAATATGCAATGACAAGTCACAATGTGTCACTGACATTTATGACATGTCATGACATCTTAGTGACAAGTCACTGAAAAAATTGACAAATTGACAAGTTGACTGACATTGGTATAATATGCCCATTGACAATTACCTGTAATACGGTGGTCTAGGGTCTCTGAAACAGCCAAACAACTTTCATCAGTGTTTGAACTTACCCCTAATCCAATTTCAATTATTTATTAATTACTTAACTTACCCATAAGGCACAAACATTTCTGCTAGCGACATCCGGTAAAAAAGTGCCCTCTTATTTCCATCATCATTGTAATTCACATTATAGATAACCAAACCTTCTCTGCCATTAAATCTAAATTAGGAAGAGAAAAGAATAATGTGTCAAATATTTTACTCTACATAACCTTTTTCAATCAAATGCAGAGTTTAATGTGCTAGAAACTTAATTTCAATCTCACCCGATTCTCATTTTATACTTTTGCCAACTAATTTCATTTCCCCGAATGGTAGAACTCGTTCCTCTTTGGGTAACTTGAACCGGTTTTACATCAGTCCTCAAGAATCGTGAACTTCTCAAGGTCGGATCATAGTTTGACTCTCGGCGGGGAACGGTCACACCTTCTTTGTTATTTCCATCGAATTCCTCATGAGTTGGAAGCTCCTCAATCTGTATTACTTCTCGCTTTAAGATGTCCACCACAACGAGGAAATCAAATGGATGGGCTGCAATTTTTTTTAAAAGAAAAGCAGGTTTATGATTAAAAAAATTGATCATCGATTTAAATGGTGTGAGAATAAATGTCTTAGGTATTTTTACCATATTGATTGTCATTGGCGCTGTTCTTTCCATACAAATAAAGTTGACTAAGTCGCTTTCCATTTAACTGTGGCATGTCTCCAACGTACCCCATAGACCAGGGATCAGCATTAACCAAACTCATGTTACTCCAACCAAGTTTCTTGCATCTTTCTTGGACATCGGGATTTTCTCTCGCGATTTTCTCAGCGTCCAACATTTCTTGTGTGGTGATTGAAGGCATGACTCCAGCTGGAGCTGCGTTCCAGCTCTCAACTTGTCGCCTTCCAATGTTCACAACAACTTCATAAGCTTGATTATTCGATCTATCCAGAAGGACAGTGAAGGATTTTCGGGGGATGCTTGATCTGGGTGGAGTCGTGTCACTGAGAAAATAAGGAAGGAGGATCGATTTCTCTGGCTCCTTCAGAGTTATAAAATTAAAAATCCAGTCACCACTCTGATGAGCTTTAATCACCGACGCTGTTATTCTGATTTCGGAGTCCGTGAGTGGATCCAATGGATGTCTATAACCTAGTAAGTTTTCATGTATAGTAAATACAACGTTAAAATGCCGGACCTGGGGCAATGTGAAAATGTGACATAATTTTATAAGCAATACCTCGAATAAAAGGAAAGGTTGGAAATAATGGGAGACCCTTTTCGGCTGGTCCTGGTACATCCGGCTCTGGTGGAATTGGGTCAAATTCAGGTGGCGGTGATAACTAAATGTACATGGTCAATATCAATTAAGGACTTTAATACCAATGAGGACCTTTGACTGTGGCAATTACTCGTTCGTATATGTGGAAGATGAAGTTTATAGGTTTTACCTTGTTTCACAAGCGCAAGAGTTTCTTCTTGTATGGCATGATGTGCCAATAGAAGCAAGGAAACCAAAAGATAATTAAAGTGAAGAAACATTGTGGAGAATTTTCCTGTGATAGAAATATTTAGTGTTTTTAAAATGGCTCTGTACTAGAACCACACCGTCCAAAGAAGGACTTTATTGATTTCGAACATCTCCGTGTTGTTTTTATACAAATTTTACCACTGCGCCAAGTTAACACGTCAAAATATTAACAATGTAAGCAGTGATTGATGATAATGATGGGCAGCTCAGTTGAAAACCGCGTTTGTAATATGAAAAAATAACTGTAAACCCTATTTTAATGAGTGTAAGTTATTATTTTTCACATTCTCATTTAAACCCAGCTTATTAGATTTCTATGTAAGACAAAACTGGCAACTCATAGACTCTCTTTTGGGTTTAGTTTGGAGAAGTAAATACTGTTTAATGTCAATTAATTGTCCTGTGCCCTTCATCAATCATACACGTTCCAAAACAGCAGACATTTTCCTTGGTGTAGACGGGAAACAAAAGACGATTTTTATGTAACGATTTTCCTTATTGAACAGATTATGAATATAAAAAATATGTTCGTCATTGTTTACAATAGAGATTTATTATGAAGGAATTTTCTAATTATTGTATATTAAAGGTGGGGAGGAGCATTTTTTATGTGCATCATGAGCTTTGTCTGAATGTGAATGTGACTAATGCGAGTCATAAAAGATTAGAAACTTGATGAATGACGAGAGGATTTAGTGTGGTGTTTTGATGCTACTAAATATTGACAGCAGTGGTTAACTTGTTACAGCTCTTACGTCATTCGTACAACTCCTGACAAGATGAATTAGTTGCAAGCATTACAATCAATTATAATTTATATTTGATGCACGTGTATCACACCCACATCATGCCAGCATTTAAGTTAAATACTATTTAAACTGTATTTAGGTAATTCCGCAAATAAATATTACCGATCAGGAAAAAATTCCAAATAATTCTGTTAGCTATTGCAAAGTGATTTAAAAAAATGTACATTATACATAGTATAAGTTAATTACTAAAATAAGAAAATAACTTGTAAAAATGTAATCACCAAAATAAAATTTGTTTGTAGCATCATTCTAAACATTTTTTATTTTAAATTGAAAATCTAATATCAACAGTCATCACGTTTTTGTAAACAATTCTTTAACTTGAAGTCTCTGTTGAGCATACGCATCTGATGAAGACCTGGAATCCCGCCCTGGGGTCAATAACAAATCATACAATGTCAAACCAGTGGAACTTGCAGTCTTTTTGTGAATGTCGTTCCAGGAGGTTTCGAGCTTCCACAGAGCCGAACAGCATTCATCTGCAAATGTTAAAGAATAAAGGAAAAACTTGTACAATTACCATATAAAAACCTCTCCGGATGAATTTTTTGTTATATNCTGCAAATGTTAAAGAATAAAGGAAAAACTCGTACAATTACCATATAAAAACCTCTCCGGATGAATTTTTTGTTATATCACGATAAGTCTGTCTTACTTTTGAAGCGTACGACCTCCTCTTTAGACACATTCCGAGCAACATTCAAATCTCTCTCCAAGGGATTCTGAATATACAAAGGGGACGCATCCGGCTTTCCCCAAGAACTTCCTGTGGCTAATGAGACACCTTTTCTGGCAAAGTCAAATTGAGAGTAGAATTCAAAAAATTCAAAAAGCAGCTCTGCCAAGGACTCCAATTCAGTCTTGTCTCCCTTAGATTTTCCAATTTTTGGTTGAAAGTGCTTCAAAATAAGTTCCGGGTCTCTTAGGAAGGTGCATTCGATTCCATCTGATGTTACTCTCTTGTCGTGTTGTCCAGCATGTTTAAAAAGTATATCTAGCGTCGGAAGGAAATGTTTCCGCTGCAGAAAATAAATAAGAAGGAGACCAAGCATAAAGTTCGTGGGCCATCGACCAGGCGCCGGATTTGTGATTTTCCGAGCTGACGCCCAAACCCGGATTGTGAAGAGCAAGGTGGGAAATCTTGGTTCCAATTGTCCCATCAAATAAATTAGTTCGGACATATGAACTCCACTCCTAAGGAAAAACAACAAAAATTATAAATAACTAGAAAGCACGATGTCTTGTAAATCATTATCAATTTTTAAAGCGCAAAAGCTAAAGGTTCTTGAGCAACGACTTACGAATTTGTCATTGACAGGTCACATTGTAAGTCTGTGAAGTCACTCCAAAATCTAAGAATGGGCACTCTAGCTTGAAGGATGCGTTGAACATGTTGACATCCTGGAACAAATAACTGAATCACATCCGCCAAGACCTCCATGACTCGCTGTGTCTGAAATCTGGAGTTGGAAGAATTCAGGCCGGTGTACAGCTTCGGTTGAAAGAGCAGTTTTTCTGATGACCCTGACCCACTTTGGTTTTCACAAGGAAAGACTTCACGGAAGTCGAAAATCAGTACCACATCTAAGTCCCCAGACTGCCTTCCAATCCCCGAAACTGTCGATCCAAACGGAAGAACGCAGCCCTGTGGAAATAAACTTCGAAAGGATTTCTCCAGCTGACAAGATAGAAAAAATCTTAAGCGAATTCCAAGTTCGGAAAGTTGAGTGGACTCCTGGAGAATTTTTATTTGCTCGCTTAACGTCTTCCCCGATTTCCAGTCTGGAGGCTGACCGGAACCGTTCAGTCTTCCCTCGATAATTTCCGGGAGCTGATCACTGAAATTGCCGTCCTCCACCTTTGACAACTGTGATGGTTGAGGGGCTGCTGATTTTGACTTTGTTGAAGCATTCCTCCAGGCTCCACTTCTTCCATTGTTCCCATTAAACCACAGCATTGAACTCCTAAAAGGCACGGTTCCCTCCACATGTCGACATTCTCGCATACACTCGAACGCACCTTCACTGCTGCTGAACTCTGCCAAAATCCACTCCGCAGCCCTCTGCGCAGAAGATATTGGCGATGATGACCTGCTGTCTGCTGATGCTTGACCTTTGTTTACTTTTGAATTTGGGAGTGAGTAGTGATACAATGTTTCCAGTGAGCCGGAAGAAGATTTCAAGTAACTTCGTAATTCGTCGGCCACTTGGACATTTGGCAGTTGAATGAGAACGGATCGTTCTGCCTGAGCCCTTCGACTACAGAGATAATCTTGGAACCTCGTGAATGTTCCTAAACCTCGATTTAAACTACGGTAAAGTCTTAACTGTTTTCGGAACATGATGAAACCTTCCCATTTCGATAACGAATTCATTCTGACCGGCATCTTTACAACGGTGACATTATAATGATAACTGGTAACTAACTAGCACAGTCTAAAACCAACCACAAAATGCTAATAGGTAAGACTTTAACTCAATATTTTTGTATTGTATTTAAAAGCGCTATTAATGTTATTAAATTAAATGGCTGTATTTAACTGACGTGATTTGATACTTGTGTTTTATTATTTGCATCAGCTGGCTTCCTGCATTTTCGCTGCATTTTTATGCTTCTCTTCTCTGTTGTGTGAGACTGATGACTGAGACAAAAGCTTCAAGTGTGTGCGTGTGACGTGACCAACCGAGCTACAGCAACTAAACTAGGGGCATGTTGGTACTTGGAAATTGAAATTGTTCCGACATCGACAATCGACACGACGCGTTTGCGTTCCGAGCTGCAAACGGTTTTATCATTGAATCTCAATTTTCTGTTTTCATAAAAACGATGTTAAAGAGTAGCTTAAAAGAATTTAAAATGTAGGTAATTTGTCCTGATGATGTACACGGAAGTGGTACGAAAGCTCGACGCAATAAAGTTTTAATTAATT